>SDVV010005939.1:0-18822 GCA_016164225.1 Gammarus roeselii
AAGGGCCCCAGAAAGATCCAAGTGGACCACCCCAAATCCGCCCGGTCTCCCAAGTCCCCCGGGCTCCCGAAACCCCGGGTCCTCGAGTCCCGCGGATCCCACGAGTACCTCCTCTCCCTGGGTCACCTTCTCTCAACCAACCTCGTTACATATAATAATAATGATAACAAATTTAAAATTCATCACCATGAAAAAAGGGCAGAGAAAAATAATAGAGCCCAAGCAAGAAGAAATAATAAAATACTAAAATAAAGTGTTAATGATCTATAAAATGAATAAGCATCCATCCACCCCAACAAGGGAGAGGTGTGGTCCAAAGTGTGTTGCATTGTCACAGCGTGACTGCCTCCTACCAACTACAGTTGAGTACAGTGCCTCACTATCTTTGATTGAGTTTTCTACCGGTTTAATACGATCGTTTGTCTCAGCGTCAAGAACCGAAAGCTTCTTGACGAGTTCGGAGTCTAGATGCACTTGGCCTCGACAGTTTCTTTGACAGCTGCTTATTCGCTGCTTATCAGAACTTTAAATTCGTGAAATTGTTTTGACACGTTTTTCAATTGTAATTCAACAGCTATCAATCGGGTCTCCGTGTTGACTGTATCTGTTATGGATAAGCCATTGGATGAGACTGTCTCTGCCATCAGTCGTTTGGTTTCCTCTGCCGCTTTACAAAATTTACAGCGCAATGTCTTGCATTCTCCATTTGAGGGACTGCTACGCAAAGTCCTGGCAGAGAAAGAAGAACTTTGGCAATCCATTAGTTCGGGGCTCACGAGGTGTGGCAGATGCTACATTCTAGCTTAGCCTGAACCATCCTGTACTGTTATAGAATTTACCGTTGGGAAAATGGACCGTTAGCTTGAGTTCTATTTTTTGTGATTTCCTGTAGACAGCAGATATGAATGCAATACTATAATTAGATGCAGGATGTGACGATTATGTCGACAGTTCAAAAACATAATTAAAACGGGAATAATACAGAGGAGAATCGGATGCGCGTATCGTCGGATGCGCGTTAGCGCATGGTTACTTCCTATTGCGAGGTTTGGGTTGATTGCAAAGCTTAACCACCTTATAGCTGCTCCCATCTGCTTCTCAATAAAGGAATGATATCATGGACCTAGGCACCAACCTTGTAACAGACATGACCGGCGGAGTATCAGAAAATGACGAAAAAATAATTACAATTCAGTAAGTGGGGTGTCATGAAATCGTAGCACGATTCTAAGCTGCAGGATGTAAAGTGGTACAATACAATGTATGTGGACAATAGCTGATTGTACGCGGGTAATAGCTGATTGTACGTACGTAACGGCTGATTGTACTTGATTAATAGCTGATTGCACGCTTATATTAAATTATTGTACGTGGGTAATAGTGGATTGTACGTGGGTTATAGCTGATTGCACGCGGAAAAATGCTGATTGTACATGGGTAATAGCTGATTGTGTGTGGGTAATAGCTGATTGTACGTGGGTAATATCTGATTGTGTGTGGGATTGTACTTGGTTAATAGCTGGAAAAGTTAATTTAAATATGACCTGAACAGTGAGAGCACACGTGAAAAAACTGAAAAGCTAATAAGCATTTGATAGTAATCTTGAAAGACATGAAATAAAACCAATAGGAAAATTGAAGCACACTAAAACTTACCTCAATATACTGTCCTTGAATGCGCAAACAATGAATCGTGAGCTAATGAACCCAAAAAAGGTATTACAGAAAAAAAGGAATAAAAGCGAATGGGCGAATAGGAGCAGAAAACACCTTGGCGAAGTCTAGAGAGCTCGTGGACACCAGCTTATGAGTTCAATGAAGAGATCATCATTCTCGCTGGATAATTGAACGGGTAGAGAGGAAGCGTGTGGTGAAAAGATACTTGTTACAGCGCAGTAGACCCCCGAGAAGCCCAAATAACTGAATGTCGTTGAAGTACTTAAGTGCAAGTACCGTCGACTCGTATTTTCGAAGTGTGCATTGGTGTGCCCTGGCCTCGTAGAAGGTGCGCTGGCCTCGTAGAAGGTGCGTTACTTTATATATCATACTAGATTTAGGTATTAATCAATTTTTGTTTGGGGCGAAGGGTCGGCCACAATCTGACAAAGAACGTCCCATCCCATTCAATTCTTAAATGGGAAATTCTTTCAGTGGATTGTAATTATAAGAGACAGCTATATTATATACTATAACGTAATGTAACTTCCAAAAGTCGTGCGTTCCAGAACTCGTCGTGCGTTATAAGGCCAACTAGAATAACCCCTGCACAACCGTTTGTGGTTATTGCAGCAACCACAGTATATGCTCTTTGCGAATCAAATACGGGCCTTGCACGATGTCAGGCTTTCTATTTGCATTTTTCAGTGCATAAGAACCCATGGAAAAGGAGTCCCAGCCTTGAACACAAGCCTGTCCCAGTTGCTCCAAGTTCACCACGGCCGAACTGGCTGCAACTGCCACCATCCAAACTTGTAAGATAACATCTCTACTATCTTTTCAGTAGCAACTTTGGGAGCCAATAAAATCTTCCCGACTCACGAGACCAGCGACCGAGTATTTGCAAGGAGTTCGTAATACCCCCGAATTCATTCGAAAATAAGGCAGTGAAAGGTTACTGTGGAAGTTGTAGTACTTTTATTCAGGTCAACCTAATTAAGTTGGTCGTTACGCACCTTCACAAGCCGCAGTTGACAGGTGATGTCGGATGACTCCCCAAATATTGAGGCCACACTCCAAAGACGGTGTCGCAGGTCCCGCGTGTCGGGTTTACCTAAGTAGCTCCCATCATTGCTCCAGAGGGAGGAGTTGAGATGTTATCTGTCAAGTTTGTATGCAGGCCTTGGCAGCCTGTCCGACAATGGAGGAGTAAACTTGGAGCCACATAGACAGGCTTGTGTTTAGAGTTGGGATGTTTCCAGGTTCTTGACATTAAACACGTAGGTTGGATGTGGCAGAGCAACGATGATGGAGTACACGACGACTGCATTTTTGACTCACTTTATTTTGCCCCTAACCACGATCCGTTGGGCAACATAATAACGAAGTGTGACTGTTCGTTAAAAAAAAGCTGGCTGGTCGGTGCCGACTGATTAACAAGGAAGTTCATGAGAATTTCATTCAAAAATTGGCTTAAGTTAAATAATGCGATCACTGCTATAGCTTTTGAAGTACCATATGAACGTATATCACCATTCACAGTTGGTTGGTATTTTCTAAGACTTATCGATGAGTTTCCTGGCCATTTCTGTTGTTGGAAGGCATTCATTGATCAGTCGCTCGTGATGAGATATCGCCCGAAGGAAATGTAGGGCCTTCGCATGCAAATGTAACTTACCATATCCGGCATCCCAACTTTGCTGTAGACATATAATTCATTGGCGCAACAAAGTTCTTATATCTCCACTGTGAAAAAGAAACAAGTTTTATTGTAGACGGCAGATTTTGTAAGCAGGTCGCCGTCTCTTTTCAGCACTCATGACGTGTTGACGATAGTAATATGTCTAACCTGTACCTTCTTTGACGGGATACGTGCGAAATGATTAAACTCTTTTCCAGCTAAATAGAAGTTCGACATTCTTTGGGTAATTAAGTGCTAAATAATTAGACACTTTGATTTTTAAAGTATGTACACAAAATCAACGAGCACACATAAACAAATAAAGTGTAAACCTACAGTATTACACTCAGGTGTGTGACACTTGATTGGGTCGTGTTAGTAAAATGCCGGAATTGAACCTAATTTATCTGACTGGTTGTGTAGTGATTCAGTTTGCTAGAACTATTCATAGCGAAGATGCAACTTTTTATTTATATATCAAATTAGCTCAAAACATCTATTCGAAGTAGTTTTTGCATAAATAACATATTTAACCCATCTTGAAGTATATTCGTCTAGTCATCTCGTGAACGAAAACGTTCAAGCGAATCCACGCCTCCGATGATCCTCAACTCCAAGCCACAGTCAGTTACTTATAGAAATCCGTAACCTCCTGCAGTGGGATTCCCTGGTCGACAATAATTTTTGGCATCTATTTTTCGAATGATATTTTCAGAATGAAAAACTACACCTTAAACGTATTTAAAATACTTGCACACTCTTGTGTGGTTGATTTTTATCAATCAGATAACACACTTAACCGTCAGTGTTATAACCAATTTCTATTTTCAGTGTACCGGTATAATATATGAAACCATACTTCCAGAATGAGGTGGCATTCAATATGGTTGCACTTGAAATTATTAAAAAAATTACAACTGGCTTTCAACATCTAATATATGAACGAGCTTGGAGGGTCGTTCATTGTAAAATTGTCATCATATAGGATATTTGTTGACTGGGAAGTGTAGTTTTCTTAAAAACATTGGACTGAAATGACGCATGTATCACAAGTTTTCGGTAAGGAATAATGGTTGACTTACTGAAATCACCTCAAGTTGGGAGCATTTCCTTTTCAAGTTATTCGTCGTTATGAATTGTCTAAGCCCGCTGCCAAGTGCATTTTAGGATAAATGTCAGCATTCTTCACTTTGAATTTGTCGTAGTTGAATCATTGTGAGTATTGTGTAGGGCAATTTCCTTGTAGTTCACACACGTGTAGAGTCCGATGGCTAGTATAGTTTTCTAGTTTATTTGGAAGAACACAATGTTTAGAGATTCATTAGGTTTCATCATTTGTATTGTGGTGTAGGTTTTTAGTCAGATGACTCTGGGCATTGCCATTCGCTGTCAGCGGTTCATTACAGACATTAATAAGAAAATCAAATCGGCCTATCGTTTTTATCAATGATGCCTTTCAACAAGTGATCCTGTTTTCTTAGTTGTGACAAATGTTCCTCTTTTTATATTCTTCGTGAGGAAATACTAGAAGCACTATCCCCTGGTGACCAACACTGTATCGTGATTGAGTACACCATTTCACATGACTTTCACGTCTCATCGTCCTGCCACGGTTTGCAAAGTGGCTACCTTCATGCCATCCACACCTTGATGACCAACAGAACCTGCTATTGGGTCGGAACCTAAGGCTCCCGTTGACACAAGGAAGCCTTCGAAATAGGATATGATTGGATCGTGCAAGAAAAATTGACATTACCAGCTCCGACGGAAGCCCGCAGGAGGCGATAATCAGAGGAAAGAAGAATGAGTTTGAGAAATTAGTTGGGGCTCAGCAGTGAGACGGAATTTTGAGACAGTCTAATGACAACTTGTTAATCATTCTCAGTCTATGAGGAAATTCATATCTGATTGCCAAAGAAATGACTAGAAGCGAGAGAAGGGTCAGCTAATCGGAACCTCGAAACTCAAATTCCAGACCTGAACTCATGAATCATATTGCCGTTTGCACTAACAATAAAAAAAACACCGCTGCTGATGCACGTGGTTTACGAGGGCCCTACATGAGTAAACTAGCAGAGTTTTCACTAACCAACCAGCTGAGTGAGCTGTCTCATTCACAGCTGTGGTGACTATGGGTCAAAACACAGCTTCCTATAAGTAGGTCTTCAAAATCACCTCACTGCCCCTGTAATATTGAGGGTCAAAACACAGCTTCTTATAAGCAGGTCTTCAATATTACCTCACTGCCCCTGTTATATTGAGATTCGGGAACAGGCTCCTATAAGGCGGTCTTCAACACGTGTCTTATGGAGCTGTTTTATTTAGGATCAGCAGACAGCTTCGTTCAAGCGGGCGTTCAACAACTTTTTTTTTTTTTGCCGCAGATATGTTGAAAAACGGGTCACAGGAATTTCTTTTGGGCTGGCGATGATTTACAGATAGTAGACGAATTTATTATCTAAAATAGCAAAAACTATAGCAGTTTACCATTGACGTCGGTGCAACAATGATGGAGGAAACTGAACTATTGTGTTTCTCACATTTGTTACTACAATACGGATGCTCTACTTACGAACAATAATGACTTACATTTATATTTTAAGGTATGACTGAGTTGGAGAAATCGAATAATGAGCCATGCATCGAATAGTACTCGTACAGAGAGGGATGAGCGACGGGTTGACGTGTGGTGAGCAAGGCCCTGTAACCACTCGTATCGGCGAACATTCAAATATTACTCGTACAGATATGGATATGCAGGGTTGACATGGATGAGACAGGCCCAGTCACCACTCATATTGGAGAGCCCGAAAAAGTACAAGATGGCAGGTTTCAATCGTATACGCGAGCTAATAATTCAATGAAATAAACTGGGAATTAAATCCACATTTAAAAAAAAACTTATTTCACAATTAGTAAAATAGCAAGACATGTTCAACTTGATGCAACCAGCAACTGTATTTTTGGCTTATGTTGATGTAATTGCTTTGCATTTTACAAGGTCACAAACATATGACACATATACATAAATTAATTTAAGGAAAAATCATTTTTATTTTTTTAAAGGAATTACTGCCGCTACTTCTGATACTCATAAGGTAAATAGTGTTCCTCACGTCATGGCATCGGATGATGCCACGACCTCCTTCCTTGCTTTCAAAAATGCACGCATGCTTTGTTCAAATTGGCACTAAAATGGAAGGCCCGCCAACACTTATTCATGGTGGAGCCTTCAAAAGCGCCCAAGCGGGACGGGAGGAGATGGTGGGGATTGGTGTGATGGTGAGTGTTGTAGCATATAATCTGTGACTGCTTTTTTAAATGGGTAGGAAGGAATAGGTGGGTTTAGATGTCGAACTCCTTTCATTAATGAACAACTTCGTAAATCCTGATGAAGTCAATAATCTTCGCTTCGATGTCTGACACTGGGAAGATTGCCGACACACCGTAGTTAATAACAACACAACATTGAACCATGTAGTAACAGAGTGCTTCGGATCAATCGTCCTGCTCATTCTCATTCAACGCTGATAGATGTGAGGTGAGCCGCAATCTTTTGAATACCTCATTTGTTGAGGTTGTTCTATAGATATATTATGTTTTTTGGATGATACTTTCTAATACATCAAACAACCACGAGGAATCTCGTGACTGATTTTATTTAATTCCTGGCCGATGTAGCTGCCGATGTCCTAACACTGACAGTTTCCTTTGTTCTGCAACGACATCCATTGAACGACCTGCTGTCCTTCCAATAGTCTGCTTGATCTGGAAGATGGCAATTGATGGAGTTCGAAACTTGTGGGAACAGATAAATTCATTTGCAAATATCAAATTTTTTTATTGCCAAAAAAGAGTAACTGATAAATTGATTGTTCTGAAACAATATTTTCAAAAAGCATGACTAAAATACTTTTGTTAACATGGGCGAATACTACGCATATGACACATTCGTATGCGCTTGACCGAGAATTGTCTTTGTGATGTCACATATTGCGTTGGAACGTTTCGCAAATTCATAATGTAATGGAAAATCACAGGCACTCGCATGTGTTGACTCACAATGTGGGGGTAACGTTGGAGATGTAATTTTTCATCGACGTGGACAGGTGCAGTCGAGCATCTATTATCGGTTTTAAGTCAAGGAGGTCTTATTAAAATATCCAATTTTCGATCTTCATTTAGAAACATAAATATGTTTTGCTACACATTTGTTGGTTTTGACTTGTCTGTGTTTGCCACACGGAAGTGTGCCACGCTCCCTGCTGAAAAAAAGTCAGCCTGCCAAATAATAGGTGTCATCGAACACTTCCTCTTTAACTTTACGTCATTTGTCACCCCGTTCGCATCTTAGTATTATTAGTGCCTGACTGCCTACATAGTGAATTTAGGAATCTGACTGTCTACATGTTGCATTTAATATATCGAGAAACAGCAACATCGATACAATGAGTGGATCATGAGCGACTCTGAACCACATCAGACCGGTTCTGAAAGATAGCTGTCTTCAGTTAGCACGCAGCCGTTTGGGCTTTGTTTTTTAAATGGTTTTGTGGGGAGCCCAGCTTTCGCGCTAAAAAAAATCAGCTCAAGCGCACCAGCGCTACTCCACTTCAGCTCAGCGGAATAACCGGTTACTGTCATAACCGCTGAGCTGACGTGAAGTGGCGATAGTGCGCGTGTGCTGGGCTCCTGACGAGATATATACAGTACTGATGTAAAATTATTGAAAACTCGACCATTAACATTTTTCCAGCCTGACCGTAATATGCTTGTAGTGGCCTTTATGAAACATTTTATACATGTATACATGCATGCGCGTGTTCACCTTATCAATAAATATACTTGTTATTAGGGCATTTACCGATTACAAATCATACTCTTATATGTACAATAATGTTTTGATAGGCTAACTTTAAACATTACATCCTCATAATATTGTATTGACTGAGCAGTAGTGGGTTTATGCTGGGTGAAGCGGATTACAATTGGATACCCGATAGATTGAAAGTACAGTGGTGGGTTATATCCGGGCAGACCTCATTCCATGCTGGGTTACTGATGGACTACCCAACCGCTTCGACGAAGTATCTGAGGAATTGTTGCTGTTGGGACAACGATTTCAATCTAGTAACGATACACCGCATAGTGCGGTGTGGAACCAGTTCTGCAGAAAACTTTTTCAATTTCTAATTTTTCGGTGAATTTTTGTCCCGATAGGTGTTCCCTTGTGGAATTTGCTTGATAGCCCTGTATTTGCCGTTGATCGAATAAGCTCTCTTTAGTTCCGAGTCAATCGCTTTTTCTTTTCCTGCAATGTTTTCTGATTCTGAATTCGTTCCTTCCCACTGTTCTTCCCTTTATTTCTGAAGGTTGGATGGTGTTGGTGTATGTCGACTGTATTGCGTCTGCTCTTCCCCCACATTGACCTGCTCATAAAATGAGTGTACATTTTACTAAAAAGTCTGTCTCATCTCTATGTAGAGCTGCCTCTTTTCCTTCCTTTATACTGGTCCCGCCAACGCCAAACATCAATTTATACATCTTTTTGATCTTTGGTAGCCACCATCGACAAAAGTCGTGTTGTCGTCTAGTCTGTTATGGTGAATTTTTTCTTTAACTCAGGTTACTGCAGCGAAATCCCGTCTCATGAATTTTTTTAATGCACAGCGAGGCCAATGTTTTGCTTCTCCATAAGCCCTACTTTATTTGTCCCTCTTCCTCATACGTCATCTCTTATAACTCGAATTCTCCGGTAGCCCTTCTTCATTTATCTTATCCCTCTTTGTTCCGGTAACCCCACCGTCTTCATTAACACCTTCCTCGTCTGTCACCACAGGTTTCACATCTCACACTATTGCTGTTCTGTCTTCCATTTCTATGTTGGTTTCCTCGCCATCACACCAGCCCTCTGTACCCCTTTCGTCGGTTTCTTCTTCATTGCCCCTCTAAGTTCATGGCCTCTCTTCTTTCACGCCGACCATTTTCCTGTTGTTTACCTTTGACTTGCAAGTGGCCATCCATCATCGTGGCATCAACGGAAGCAGCCCATCCTTCTGACCTGCCAGTAGCTGCCTCCCATTCTGACCGGCCAGCAGCAGCCAATCATTCTGGCCTACACAAGCACCCCTCATCCCTGCACCCCTTATCCCAGGAATGCCTGGGTGAGGGTCTGTTACTGGCATGCCAAGATGAGGAGCACCTCATCTAGACCTGCAATTTATGTATGTATCTATTAGTCGTTTGCCAGGTTGTCGAAGTAATTGGAGGAGGTACAATGCCCTATGTGATGGCGATCATTCTGCTGGACATATTTTCTGATGACTGAGTATTCGCTCGTAGTTTTGTCGATTGTAACCCTGTCTCGAGGTTAAATTTTTTGGCATGACGCACCCGATTTTTTCAAGATTTGAATTGATATATCCACCAGCAAGGAGCAATGCAAATCAAGACTACTTTGCAAAGCCTAATCGTTACGCAGTGAAAAGTTTTAGGAATATATTTACTTCGATGTTGATAGGATATCATATTATTATATTTGGTCATAACCTTTTCCATCTCAACGATGGGCAAAGACTCATAAGTTTAGAGCCAGAAACGGTTATCGGGCAAGATACATTGTTGTTATTTTACATGACCATTAATGCTATTTCATTCAACATGGTAATGCTATTTCACGTCAAAACGGTTCGAACGTACACACAGATATTCCAAATTATTGCAAAATGTTCCAGGATTGGGCTATTCGACAGACTAACGCCTGCAGTCATCAATCTGTTCAGAATAGGGTTATATTACTTGTTCCACCATATTCTAGTTACGATGGTTTTCATCGCAACAAACCTTTAACTCGCAGCAATCTCATACAAATAGATGATATGTAATCTTACTATCAAAAGCGAGGACATTTTTCTAATGCAATCCTGCACTTTCAGACTCTCCATCAACGCGTCTTCAATCATACGAAGTGCTCGTGTAGTGTTAAGTTAATTACATTCCAAATTGAAATCCCGGCGCCGACTAAAAAAATGAACTCATCTGCATTGTTCAAGTTTATGCAAGAATTTCATCTTTGAAATGTACCCATAACATTATTTTGGTAGACACCGATGCTACATTTCAAGCCGCTGTCGACCATTAAAATGACTCGAAACGTTGCTACGAGCATGTTGCACAAATCATGCTACTCGAGGATCGGGATAATCTTTTAAAAAGTGTATCAAAATCGATTTTCATATAGTAGTTCAGTATATGACTCGCCTTGTTTTTTCACTATGTGACAGTGGCATCCTAAGTCATGTCTGATTATATTAATTTTTATCTATGCTAAGTATTATAGAGTTCTTTCATGTTTCCTTTTAAATTCGGAAGAGGAAATTAAGAATTAATTATTCCAGACCATCAGATGGATATTTTAAACATCGGAGGATGTACATTTTAAGGTACATGCATAAATTACGTACAAAAAAGTACATACAAATTCTACGTAGCGAAACTGATAACTCTTTGAGATCAGCCTGCAGTTTGATGGCTTATGAGCGGCTGTTTTGATTCCACGTTTGACGGTGACTGTGCGCTGCTGGTCAAAACAGCAGCTGGTTGGGATGGAATCCATTGTAATCACAGTTTGACGAGACTTTGACCTTGATTGCTTAATACCTGTAAGTCGTAAACTAGCCGAAGAAGCATCGAATGAAGTCTTCTTCCTCACTTCTAGAAATCCCACGTTATACGAGAGTCGCATGCAAGAATATGTTGACCTGACCCTCCAATTTACAGGCGCCCGTATTCAGAACGTTGACCGTAACCTCGATTTGTAACGTCCTTAGATCATGTCTCATTTTGAAAATTACAAAATTGTTCGGGATGATAGCGTACTATGGTACGAACAGAAAGGGAAAGTAAATACAAGGGGACGAAAGGTTCGCGATATATAATAAGATTTCGTTGAATATTAATCGGGTGCACAGAAAAGGACGAGAAAAGAGAATGACAACGGAAACTTAAACGAAGACGTTGTCATTTGATTTACAAGGTTTCAATTATTTAAATTACATTGACAGTCGTTAAACGAAGAACAATCACCAAATTCGTGGGAAAATCAACGAAAATTCCCAAAATATATTGACCTTGAAAATAGTACAAACGAATTTATTTGCACAATATGATTTTGTGTAATGAAGAGCCCAACCAGACCCTATCTTGTACGCCATCAGGTAAATAATATGTGCAGGTTTATTTCTACTTTTTTTTTTTCATTTATGAACTTAATTGGTAACAACTAAGATATGTATACTACTGTTGGCCTGCTAATCTGCCCAGCGTTGTCGAATTTCCCATTCGAAATGGGCTCGACGGTTGTTGTGGCCTACGTCAGGCAATGATGCAAAGGCAGCCACCAAGTGATGTTAGTGTATATATGTTGTTCCAAGGGTACGAACAGTTCGCTTCTGTTCTGTGTTCCTATGGGGATTTCGATTTAAAATTTGTTAACAAATTTGGAAATAGTTCCTTCAGTCAGTGGCATCATTAACGTAATCATAGAGAAGAAGCGAGATGTTCATGCCATCCAGATTTGAACAGAGACTCATCAACGCTCAGTTGTTTTTCTGTGTCAACGCCGGATGTGTTAATTAGCAAACGCTCAGTTATACAAGATTTATTATATTGTTCATTTGAAGTCACATATGTATCTGTTATGGATATTTCCGTTCAATAATCTGTGATATTGTATGCGGGCCAAGGGATTTGTGAATTTTTTATTTGATGTAAAGTTTTGACCAAACAGGGAGGAAAGTGTAACCTCCCTGTCTGGCCAAAAAATATAACCTTGAGACAGGGTTACAATCGACAAAACTACGAGCGAATACTCAGTCATCAGAAAATATGTCCAGCAGAATGGTCATCAACACATACGGCATTGTACCTCCTCCAATTACTTTGAAAACCTGGCAAATGACTAATAGATACATACATAAATTGCAGGCCTAGATGAGGTGCTCCTCATCTTGGCATGCCAGTAACAGACCCTCACCCAGGCATTCCTGGGATAAGGGGTGCTGGGATGAGGGGTGCTCGTGTAGGCCAGAATGATTGGCTGCTGCTGGCCGGTCAGAATGGGAGGCAGCTAGTGGCAGGCTAGAGGGATGGGCTGCCTCCGTTCAAGCCACGATGAGGGATGGCCACTTGCAAGTCAAAGGTAAACAACAGGAAAATAGTCGGCGTGAACAAAGAGAGGCTATGAGCTTCGAGGGGCAATGAAGAAGAAACCGAGGAAAGGGGGTAAAGAGGGTTGGCGTGATGGGGGGAAACAAGCATAGGGATGGATGACTGAGCAGCAATAGTGTGAGATGTGAAACCTGTGGTGACAGCCAAGGAAGGTGGTATTGAAGACGATTAGGTTACCCGAACAAAGAGGGATAAATTGAATGAAAAAGGGATCAAGGAGAATCTTAGTTATAAGCGATGACGTATGAGGAAGAGGGACAAATAAAGTAGGGCTCATGGAGAAGCAAAATATTGGCCACGCTAGTGCAGTAAGGAAATTCATGAAACGGGATTTCTCTGCAGAAACCTGAGTTGAAGGAAGAATTCACCATAACAGACTAGACGACAATACGACTTTTATCGATGGTAGTTACCACAGATCAAGAAGATGTATAAATTGATGTTAGGCGTTGCTGGGACCAGTATATAGGAGGAAAAAGAGGCAGCTCCACATAGAGATGAGACAGACTTATTAGTAAAATGTACACGCATTTTATGAGCAGGACAATGTGGGGAAGAGCTGACGCAATACAGTCAACATACCCCAACACCATCCAACCTACATAAATAAAGTGAAGAACAGTGGAAGGAACGAATTAACAACTAGAAAACATTGTAGGAAAAGAAAAAAGCGATTGACTCGGAACTTAGGAGAGCTTTTTCGACCAACGGCAAATACAGAGCAATCAAGCAAATTCCACAAGGAAACACCTGACGGGACAAACGTTCACCGAAATTAGCCACCGAAATAGTTTTCCGCAGAACTGGTTCTACACCGCACTAAGCGGTGTATCGTTACTGGATTGAAATCGTTGTCCCAACAGCAACAATTCCTCAGATACTTCGTCGTAGCGGTCGGGTAGTCCATCAGAAACCCTCACGAGAAATAAGGCAACCCGGATATAACCCACCACTGTAGTTACAATCTATCGGGTATCCATTTATAATCCGCTTCACCCAGAATTAACCCAGTACTGCTCCATCAATACTATATTAAGAGGATGTTATGTTTAAAGTCAGCCTTGCACAACATTATTGTGCATATAAGAGTATGATTTGTAATCGGTACATGCCCTAATAACAAGTATGTCTATTGATAAGGTGAACACGCGCATGCATGTATACATATATAAAATGGTTCATACAGACCACTACATGAATATTACGGTCAGGCTGGATAAATGTTAATGGTTGAGTTTTTAATTATATTACATCAGTAAATATCTCGTCAGGGGCCCAGCACACCCGCACTAGCGCTTCTCCACGTCAGCTCAGCGGTTATGACAGTGTAAGGTTATTCCGTTGAGCTGAAGTGGAGTAGCGCTGGTGTGCGTAAGCTGATTTTTTTAACGCAAAAGCTGGACTTCCAACGAAAACATTAAAAAAACAAAGCCCAAACGGCTGCGTGCTAACTGCCAGACGACTAACTAACATAACCTGTCTGATGTGGTTCAGAGTCGCTCATGATCCACCCGTTGCATCCATGTTGCTGTTTCTCGAGATATTTAATGCAACATGTAGAGAGTCAGATTTCTAAATTCACTATGTAGGCAGTCAGGCACTAATAATACTAAAATGTGAGCGGGGTGACAAATGCCACACTGAAATGACCACACATCAGTGTGGCAATCACAGACAAGTCATAACAAACAAATGTGTAGCAGAACACATTTATGTTTCTAAATGAAAATCGGATTCTAGATATTTTAATAAGACCTCCTTGACTTAAAACCGATAATAGATGCGCGACTGCACGTGTTCAAATCGATAAAAATGATATCTTCACCGTTACTGCCACATTTTGAGTCAACTCATGCGAGTGCCTGTGATTTTCCATTACATTATGAATCTGCAGAACGTTTCAACGCAATATGTGACATCACAAAGACAATTCTCGGTCAAGCATATACGAATGTGTCTCATGTTTAGTATTTGTCTAAGTTACCAAAAGTTTTCCCGTCATGCTTTTCTGAAAATATCGCTCTTAGAACCAATTTTTTATGCATAGATAAACTTGATATTTGCAAATGAATTTATCTGTTCCACACAAGTTTCGAACTCCCTCAATTGCCATCTTCCAGATCAAGCAGACTATTAGAAGGACAGCAGGTCGTTCAATGGATGTCGTTGCAGAATAGATGAAACTGTCAGTGTTAGGACATCGGCAGCTACATCGGCCAAGAATTAAATAAAATCAGCCACGAGATTCCTCGTGGTTGTTCGATGTATTATAAAGTATCATCCAAAAAACATAATATATCAATGGAACAACCTCAACAAATGTGGTATTCAAAAGAATGCGGCTCACCTGACATCAATCAGCGTTGAATGAGACTGAGCAGAACGATTGTTCCGAAGCACTCTGTTACTACATGGTTCAATATTGTGTTGTTATTTACTACGGTGTGAGGGCAATCTTCTCAGTGTCAGACATCGAAGCGAAGATTATTGACTTCATCAGGATTTACGGACTGTCTTGCTAAAGTTGTTCATTACTGAAAGGAGTTCGACATCCAAACCCACCTGTTCCTTCCTACCCGTTTAAAAAAGCAGTCACAGATTGTATGCTACAACACTCACCACCCCACCAATCCCCACCATCTCCTCCCGTCCCCCTTGGGCGCTTTTGAAGGCTCCACCATGAATAAGTGTTGGCGGGCCCTCCATTCTAGTGCCAATTTGAACAAAGCATGCGCGCATTTTTGAAAGCAAGGAAGGAGGTCGTGGCATCATCCGATGCCATGACGTGAGGAACACTATTTACTCCATGAGTATCAGAAGTAGCGGCAGTAATTCCTTTATAAAAACTAAAATGATTTTTCCTTAAATTAATTTATGTATTTGTGTCATATGTTTGGGACCTTGTAAAATGCAAAGCAATTACATCAACATAAGCCAAAAATACAGTTGCTGGTTGCATCAAGTTGAACATGTCTTGCTATTTTACTAATTGTGAAATAATTTTTTTTAAATGTGGATTTAATTCCTAGTTTATTTCATAGAATTATTAGCTCGCGTATACGATTGAAACCTGCCATCTTGTACTTGTTCGGGCTCTCCAATATGAGGGGTGACTGGGCCTGTCTAATCCATGTCAAACCTGCATATCCATATATGTACGAGTAATATTTGAATGTTCGCCGATACGAGTGGTTACAGGGCCTTGCTCAGCACACGTCAACCCGTCGGTCATCCCTCTCTGTACGAGTACTATTCGATGCATGGCTCAATGTTCGATTTCTCCAACTCAGTCATACTTTAAAACATAAATGTAAGTCATTATTGTTCGAAAGTAGAGCATCCGTATTGTAGTAACTATTGTGACAAACACAATAGTTCCGTTCCCTCCGTCGGTATTGAGTCGCCGTCAGTGGTAAACTGCTCTAGTCGTTGTCATTTTAAACATTAAATTCGTCTACTATCTGTAAGTCATCGCCAGCCCACAAGAAATTCCTGTGACCCGTCTCTCAACATCACAGCTGCAAAAAAAAGGTGTTGAACGCCCGCTTGAATGAAGCTGTCTCCTGACCCTAAATATAACAGCTGCAAAAGGCCCATGTGGAGCCTGTGTCCCGACCCTCAATATAATAGGGGCAGTGAGGTGATATTGAAGACCTGCTTATAGGAAGCTGTGTTTTGACCTTCAATATAACAGGGGCAGTGAGGTGATATTGAAGACCTGCTTATAGGAAGCTGTGTTTTGACCCTCAATATAACAGGTCCACAAGCCTTATGTTGAATGCAAGTTATATGGGGCCCGCGAGGAGACGCATTCACAAAGTAGGAGCGGAGTTCCACACATCAATTGTTTCCGATTTTCCGCTCCGCCTCTATTCCATGGAGTGGAAAGGAGAATTTCCCCTGAGCAAAGAAGTGCACTATCGTGGAAAATCACGGAGGAAAAATAGCGCTTGTCAGTGGTATTCGGCTGACGGAAAATAAGTTCCAGGGTAGCACGGCTTACAATATTATCAATTTATAAATGCATGTAAAACATTACTTAATATATGATACCTTAGCGCACATTTGTCCTCCAGTTTGTACGTATTATGACAAGCAGACATATTTTTTACGAAGTCAGTTTCTTGCATCTGGATTTGGCATATTTAGTTATTTTTTCTTTCATTTGCATCGAACAATAGTAGAAGACTTTTATAACAATTTAGAACAGCAACAATGTGAAGCTAGATCGCGATAACGAATACATAACATTTAAACAAAAAACAGCTGTTCATGGGCTTATGCATGATTGATTTCAACTGGACAGTCTATTCCAACAATTCTTTACTGTACAATAAGCATAAGAGATTTTTACATTGAATAAAACTTTGATAGTCCTGGGGTTTTGAAATATCCAGTATTTTTTCGTAGGTCAGCACCGACGTACGAACGAACCATGGACTTCCATTAAAGGCAAATGATGCCGTGCCATCAGTGGGTCGCAAGAGCGCGTTCAGCAATTATCATTCACAGCTGCCAGATTAAACTGCAGGCCTTTACTCGTGCAACTTTGGAACATGCGAGATTAAACAGAGGTGATTAAATCATGATGAGTTAAACAGCCTCACTTGTTATCGTGCGAGAATAAATAACGGTGTTTACATCATGCGGAATTAAACAGTTTGGATTCAATCATGCGAGATTACACAGGGGGTATTCGATCATGCGCTACCTATTCAACAGCACTATTAGAGGATTTGTGTCATTCAGTATCTTGTGTTCCCTGATTTCATCCAAACCATCGCTTGTTCGAGATAAACATAGGAACCTTTGAACAACAAATACGGTGAACAACCTTATTCTATGTATTCTGCAAAACAGTGCTGACAGTAATGAACCAGACTGAATGCTGGCAGTTATGATTCTGACTGTATGCTGGGCAGACTACGGTTCATGTACAGTGGGAGGAATAAATTTAAGGATATATGGATTGAAGAATTTCAAGTTGATTTAGGAATAATGACAATATGACATATTACAATAATATGTCAGAACACACTGATGATATGCGCCAAGGCTTCGTCAGCGAGAGCAGTTTGTAAGATGAAACTTGAAACTCACATCCACTTAGTATAATATTTAACCCAATGGTAGTAAATCAATTTAACTCATCAACACAAATCGATGGATATTGTTGGACGACATTCAATTTTTTCTTTCCTCAACATGTCAAGATGAATAAAAACGCTACATTGGACTCTTCATTGCATGAATAATGTGTTGAATAAGTTAAGTCATCAGACATTTACTTAATCATAATAATTGAGTGTTTATGCTGACATTTAATAATGAAACTGAGGGTAGGAAATGTCCAACATGCGGTCATATACTCTAAGTACACACCTAATATTTGTCGTACGAAATCACAGATATTGAACCTAACTGCCTGATTAACATGAAAAGTTACATATACACTGGGAAAATAACATTCCAATAAGTTATAAAGGACCTCCTGTTTCCTGTTATCTTCTTCACGTTTCAATCATAGGACTCTAATCATTGAACAGGCTTCTAGGTGAACGAGGTGACAGGAAATAGGGGCTACGAACGAAACCAAATTGACTTGAAGTAATAATGGTGTTTCACTGATGGAGAACAAATATTGACAAGGTAAGTTGCATAGAGGAAGTAACAAACAATTTAAGAATTTCTGCACGAACAAGTTCAAGCAGGTATATTTTAGTTTACAATTGAAGGCACCTTAGATGATACTCGTATGTCCAGCTCAGGCAAACGAATTCAAACTAATGGCGGTTCTGCACTTTACCAATAGAGGGCGTGTGTGGACGGGTTAAGGGATTGATGAATCCGTAGTGTGGCGAAGATTATAAACAGAGTTACTTCTCATGGGGAGATCATTATCAATGTAGGTTAGCAGTTACAAACGTTTGACAGCTTGTGATAGTGTTCTAATGACACGCTTTTATTTATGCATGATTGGTTTAGGGCTTGTATTGTAGATGGGAGCAAACACGTTCCTACAATAGATCAGAAATGGACGAATGAGGCACTAGTTAAAAAAAATGACATGAGTTGTCAGACAATATCCCATTTTGTTAAAGATACCAAAATATTTGGGTAATTTCCAGCGGCAACATAGGAGACGTGATCGTTGAAGTAGAGCCTCTGGTCGAGTCTTACTTTGATGAACTTTTATGTTGCTACATGCGTAACGAGTTGACTTTTCACTGCGACGAGCATGATATAATTGAGTAGCT
>SDVV010005940.1:0-18822 GCA_016164225.1 Gammarus roeselii
GAACTAGAGACCAATCAGTCTCATATCTGTGGTCGGCGAATTCTTGGAATCATTGATAATAGCAAGTAAAACATGTGTCACCGGTTGAGAAATCAGATCATCAAGAACACCCAAGACGGCTTCAGAATCAAACTTGGCTGCATCACCAGTCTTCTTGCCTGTTGAAATATGGTCACCAAGATATACGACGAAACCAAAGCTGTCGGCCTAATTTATCTCAAATTTCTAAAAGCCTTTGTTAAAATTCCCCAAGATCGCTTATTGAAAAGTGATGCCACACGGTATAATTGGAAACTTCACCAGGTGGCAACGAAATTGTCCCTTGAGCCGTAACGACCGGGTCTGCGTTGACGAAAAAAAAATCAGTTGGTAAAAGGAAGAGCTGGGGTATCACAGAGGAGTTTTCTCTTTATAATCAAAATACATGACCCTGATAAAATCGTCGTTTGTAAGTTATATAAATTTGCAGACAACACTAAATTCAGTCACAACTGTTAGCAACATTGCGTAACTAAGCAAAGTTGTGCGCTGGCATGATAGTAATATCCTGGCGGACCGGTAAATGACTGAAGCAAAGAGATTGTAGAATACTAATCAGCAAAGATTTCAAGAAGAGGAGTCGAGTGGAGCCAGCTACCAGGAAGGCAATAGAGCACATTGCAATATATCTGAAAAAATCCAATATATGTCCAGGGACAGTAATTCCGTTAGATGCTTCATTAGTCAGACCCCACATGGAGTTTTCCCTACGAACTGAGTAACTTCACCTAAGAAGGGGTGTCAACCAGATGGAACGTGTTCAACACCGAGCCACAAATATGCTCCCAAAACTCCCTTCACATTAGAAGGGCTATCAACCAGATGGAACGTGCTCAACACCGAGCCGCAAATATGATTCCAAAGCTCCCTTCACCTTAGAAGGGCTATCAACCAGATGGAACGTGCTCAACACCAAGCCACAAATATGATTCCAAAACTCCGTTCACCTTAGAAAGGCTATCAACCAGATGGAACGTGTTCAACACCGAGCCACAAATATGATTCCAAAGCTCCCTCCACCTCAGAAGTGGTATCAACCACATGGAACGTGCTCAACACTGAGCCACAAATATGATTCCAAAACTCCCTTCACCTTAGAAGGGCTATCAACCAGATGGAACGTGTTCAACACCGAGCCACAGATATGATTCCAAATCTACCTTCACCTAAGAAGGGCTATCAACCAGATGGAACGTGTTCAACACTGAGCCACAAATATGATTCCAAAACTCCCTTCACCTTAGAAGGGCTATCAACCAGATGGAACACGCTCAACACCGAGCCACACATATGATTCTAAAGCTCCCTTCACCTTAGGAGGGCTATCAACCAGATGGAACGTGCTCAACACCGAGTCACAATTATGATTCCAAAACTACCTTCACCTAAGAAGGGCTATCAACCAGATGGAACGTGCTCAAAACCGAGCCACAAATATGATTCCAAAACGGAGAAATAAAAAATACCCGATACGACTCGACAATTTGAACCGATGTCCCTTTTATTAAGATGCCGTAGGCGTCCGCAGCTAGAAACCTACAACCACTTAAATGGCATTGCTCTACCTTAACTCGGAGGTTACTGTGATTGAGATTGTAGCCAAAGAACAGGAACAACGGACAAGTAGTGCATCTAAGACGTTTAGAACATCAATTACCAAAAACCTATTTTCAATCAGGATACCGGCAATTCGCCGAACATTTTTACCCCACGAAGCGGTTTATAGTAATAACGTTAACTCCAAAAAAAACGTCAAACTTGTGGGATACCGATCCACCCCTCAAGTAAGCTTGAATATCGGAAGTACTATTGCCTCGTAAGGTTCTGTTAAGGGCCTCAGCGAATGATAGTCAACGAATGATGGACGCCACTTCTAGCTTGGCTGGGCTAGTTGTTCTGAATATTTTATTTTCAAACTGTCCCAAGCCTACCATTATACTACATGTGGTTATTCTCCTCCTGTAGAACCGTGGCAGACAAGCATTACAGCCCGTATAGATTTTGCCGGCTTCAAACATTATTACAGGCCTAGAACGGGACCATTTGCCCATAGTACGGTCCTCCAAAAGATGATGACGATGGTGTGGAAGAACGCATGTGGCTTTGATGGACACGTGAACGTGTCCATCGCTATTCATAGCGACGTATTATGAAGGGGCAGATATGGGCAGCAGTATTAAGTACCCTTTATGGGCATCAGATTTCAATGAAATTGGCTACAGAAATATTTCCGATTGTTGTCTGGTCGCGTGGGATTTGTTTAGGCTGTCAATCACGTTCATGATTTTCTCGAATACCTTGGGTCAAGTCGACATTTTATCTCAGGGAACTGTTATAGGTAATAATTTAACTAACCTTTCTTTGCACGGGTCAGAAAGAAAAAGGTTGACCGTTATCATGAAATAAGCCAAAATCTGGTCCCAATTGATATCAAACAATGATATTCCTTCATGGTTGATTTGAACATTAAATCGGCAGCTTAAACAGTTTGAAACAGTTTATTACAACATAATTGTACAGTTTACATGTTATTGCATTTTACAATTACGATATTTCGGAGTACAAAATTCAAGGCCCTATTTAGGCTATTTAGAGCTTCTGGGGCAACCTAATCATTACATACTAACATATCGATATTATCTATCCTAAAATACGTAGAAATAAATACATCTTGAATTATTAAGCCTAGACACCAACTGGAAACAAACGCTCGTACAGTTAAATACCTGACCCAATTTGACAAGAGCTCTATTACTACTGAATGAATGAAATTTCAAATATACTGCGAGGTTGTTGAGCTGGTAATTTATCTGTTTCTAACAAGGTACGAAATTAAAATACGATCGAGAGACTGAGAAAACAATAAAGCGATCACAAATCATTGTTGGACTAGTAAGATGATAAGTATAACTCTTTCGGTCTTGACTTGAGGATTGATAGGGAATCATTCTGTCGGTAAAAAGGAGTTAGCGAGTTTCAAATTTCAACACAATTGAAGTGGATACTGGATTTGGTTTTGGATCTATTATAACTGGATATCACAAGGTTAGTCGCATTTCTTGTGTAATGATTGTGCACATCCGAAAATTTCCTAATTGAATTGAATAGTTCTTGATCAGAGTTTCTGTGAAAAGTTTTGAACGCGTATAGGGCAATTGGAAGTTACATTGATCTTTCAGTTTCAGGACATTCATGGCTTTAAAGTCATGATTCGTATGGGAAATGAATAGAAGTCTATTTATAGCTCTAATAGTTTTCTTATGCACTATAAATGTTATCCGTTTTATTTTTGTCTGTAGCATACCAGGCTTCGATTCCATAAATTAAAAATGGCAGGAACAACGTGAAATAAAGGGTTTTAAGAACAGATTGGGGGAGGAATTTGTTTAATTTACAAAGTGTGCCTATAGATTATGACAATTTAGATGATATGCTGTCGATGTGATTTTTGAACAGCAGTTGTTTGTCAAAATATTCCCCAGGGAATTTATTGCTGTCTATCTCATGAATTCAATCATTTCCAATTTTTATGATTTGTAAATTACATTTACGCTTATATGAGAATAATATGTAGTTATTTTTTTTTGTCACAAATTCCAATTCGGTTTGCAGTTAGCCACTTTTTAACATGCTCGAGTTTCTTGTTAATTGAGGCAGTTAATTCGCTTATGGTGTTTGAAGGGATACAAGTCGATTAGATAATATCATCAGCAAACAATGTATACTTGAAAAAAGACGATGCGTTAACTATATCGTTTATACAAATTAAAAATCACTGAGACCCTGAAATTGAACCTTGAGAAACTTCATGTCTGATATTAAGCATAGTGGGATTATTTCACACTTACATATTGCTTGCGGTTGGACAGATATGAAGTGAACCAATAACAAGCTATTACTCGTATTCCATAAGACCTTTGTTTAGATAATAAGATTGAATGATCAACGCAGTCAGAGCCCTTACGCAAGACGAGATATAAAAAGAATACAATGTAATTTGAGTCTATGTTATTATATAAGTTCTGCAGAAGATTAAATATAGCTTGAGTTGCATTTTTATTGTTGGCCCTGAAGCCATACTGGTTTTCATGAAGGCTACTGTTGACATTCACGTAACGGAATAGTTGATTGGGAACAATTTTTTCGAATATTTTGGAAATAAGGGAATAACTGAGATGGGTCGATAATTTCCTGTATCAGTCTTATCGCCACTTTTGTAAATGGGAGTCACCCTAGCAATTTTCAATAAGTTATGAAAATTTCCTCGAATTAAGGACTTGTTGACAATCGAAGCTAGGATTGGGGATAATATATTTGCTAGTTTCTTTATGATACTGATAATGATAATGTTTCCAGCGCGGACACAGAACTCCCGAGTTTTTAGAACGAAAGACAATGCTTCGGATAACGGATGTGGAGGAACACGAATATACCTTTTGGCAACGAGACCGCCAAAGGCATGAAAGCTCGCTAATCCCGCATCCAAACTCATACAGTGACACTCATTCTACACCCACGCCACATACAGTGACACTCATTCTACACCCACGCCACATGCAGGGACACTCATTCAACACCCACGCCACGTACAGTGACACTCATTATACACCCACGCCACATACAGTGACACTCATTCTACACCCACGCTACATACAGTGACACTCATTCTACATCCACGCCACATACAGTGACACTCATTCTACACCCACGCCACATACAGTGACACTCATTCTACACCCACGACACGTACGGTGACGCTCATTCGACACCCACGCCACATACAGTGACACTCATTCTACACCCACGCCACATACAGTGACACTCATTCTACACCCACGCCACACACAGTGACACTCATTCGACACCCACGCCACATACAGTGACACTCATTCTGCACCAACGCCATATACAGTGACACTCATTCAACACCCACGTCACACACAGTGACACTCATTATACAACCACGCTACATACAGTGACACTCATTCAACACCCACGCCACATACAGTGACACTCATTCTACACCCACGCCCCATACAGTGACACACATTTTACACCCACGCCACATACAGTGGCACTCATTCAACACCCACGTCACAAACAGTGACACTCATTCTACACCCACGCCACATACAGTGACACTCATTCACACCCACGCCATATACAGTGACACTCAATCAACACCCACGCCACTAAGAGGTCTCTCCTCCAAAAGCCTGCACAACGGCATCCGTCCACCGCAACTTCGGTTTTCCTTCATGCCTACGCCTACCTGCCTTAGCTTCATTCACCATTTACACCAATTATTCGTCATACAGCCTCCCCATGTGTCCGCACCACATCATAACACGTGTACCTACTCTGTCCTCCAACTTCCTCATCATTACCAACCTACTTCGATAAAGGTTATTATCGATCCTATTCCTCCATCTCGCTCCAGTCATCACAATGAAATATATCATCTCGGAAACATTCAACCGTCTTCTCTCTTCCGTTTTCATCCAACGTCTCAGGCCCGTTGAACGCAATTGGGACAACAACCCCCTCACACAACCCTCCCTCTGCTTCCATGCATAGAGTCATACAGCTTGATACACTCTTCATTGTACCCAAACCTTTACACCCTTCCTTCGCACCATATTTCACCGGAGTTTCCACTTGTCCAATCTTTACTTCATGAGAGCCCAAGGACCTAAAACCCTGGACAACCTCCACTAACTCTCTATTCAAGCAAATACTGATCGCACAGCTTTGTCAAACCTTCAATATTCCATTACTATACTTCCATTTTCATTAAATTGCAGTTTCCTCCTCTCCAATCTACGGTACTAGCCTCGTCAGCTTCTCCTCCCAGTCAGCCACCAGTGCCCTATCATACGCAAACTGAAACTGACTCACCAGCCTACGTCTCATATTGGCTCCTAATAACACCAAACACTGATCCAATAAATCCCTATTCACCTTCCTGGCCACTCACTGTATCTTTGTCGTGATTGAACAGTCAGGGAATCATAACGCAAACATGTCTCAATCTCACTTCCACTGGACACCAATCACTATCCTCGTTCCGTGCTCTCGCTAACATAGAAACTCTGGACCGCTATCACAAATTTACGCCTACTCTATACAATCGCAGAACTTTTGAAATTGCCTCCATATCGATCTTATCGTAGTCCTTTTCCAAATCTACGAAGGCCCAGAACAAACTGGTTATATCCTACTGGTGAAATATACGTTATGCATTAATACTGGTTTGCTTAGATGTATCTTCGTTAATAAATGTTAATAAATTGTCGTAAAATCAGCGCAATTCCTCCAACAGTCGAAAAGATAACGCTTGAAAAAGGGACATTAACGAACGATTTCCACCGCAATTCCTCCTACAGTCGAAATGAAAACGCTTGAAAAAGGAATGTTAAGGAACGACTTCCAGAAAAAAAACGGAAAGTATGATTGACCGTCCAGACGGATATTATTGAATGCCAAATCAAACATTCTCTAATTGAGGCAGCGCCGTAACCTTATTAAGGCTTCATTTCCATTCATTTACGCCAGAAAACATTCCTTATTTATTGTGCCCATATGATCTTACATCGACAATATTTCATCCAAATTACGTCTTTCTTTGAGCGTCGCTAAAGTAACCGCATCCTCGTCCTATGCGCTCCATCAGGAGGCTCTCATCAAGGGCTCCGCGTCCAATATCCCGGATCCATTGGACCCTCTGCAGCTTCCTGACTTAGTAAGCTGTTAGGCCACAGTCAGAGAGGTGGAGGCCCCAATCTCAATATGTCTCTGTCACTGACACATCAATTCGAAGCAACGCAAACGGTGTATGTAGTTAGAATTCGACTGGTAAATGGCGGGATATGTGGAATCTGTTTTCAAACATCCGTAGTTTACTAATCGTAATGGAAACAAAATCTTCCTGTTGTTTTCACTCATGTATTCAGTACACCAAGATGACATCGCTGAACGAAATTACAGGGGTTTAGTCGTTACAAGAGCGACAAAAAAATGGCCATCATTGTAAAACAAAACTAATTAAAGCTCTTTGGAAAATTAGTAGAGCAATGTTTTTTAAGAGTATTAAATATTGTGTGTCACAAATTCAAAAAGGGATTAATCTGAAAAATATCAGTTTTCAAAATGGATTAATGCGTAAACAATTCCGGCATTGTGTTTGGAGTTCAAGTCAGACTTGACCCTAGAATAAGCACAACCGAACCCAATGTGAGTAACACTAATTCTCAGGCCATTCAAAAGCAAAGACGAACGTACACATTTTATTTATCTTATGTCGATGAAATTGTTGTACTTTTTATTCTAAATTTCCCATAAAAGTTGGGAAACGCTCTCCAAATGAAGCTTGTGGGTGAGCTCATAATAATTGTAACATTTATAAGAAGGATGCATCGCTCCGGCCAAACTGAAAATAGATTTCTTTCTGTTCACTGCTCGAAACCTATTAAATTCCAACAGTCGCTGATATGAACGTGTGATTCGTAGTGTATCACTGGTAACGCCGACGGTGCTTCAAAGTTTGTTTTTACTATCACCGTCATTCAGTGGTTCAATAATTCGAGTTTCCACCACAATTTTTTGCCGCACTTGTGCTAAATGGTTATATAATTTTTTTTTTCGTTATTCATTTTGTAATTTATAACTTTTCTACTCAATCGCAATTTTTTTTAACACGACAGTATCCTAGTTGATTTTTTTTATTACATTATCTCCTAACACCAAATTTGGAATCGAATAACTAAATAATAATTATTATTGTTTGAGGTGAGTAGATTTTGTTAGTGTCGGTTGAAAGTACGGATTGTTTTGCTTGCAAATGATCGAATACGGCTCGGGTGTCAGGTCAACCATCAGCATACCGCTCGGGTGTCAGGTTAACGATCATTATACAGCCCGGGTTTCAAGTCAATCATCACCATACCGCTCGGTGTCAGGTCAACCATCATTATACAGCCCGGGTTTTAAGTCAATCATCACCATACCGCTCGGGTTTCAGGTCAACCATCATTATACAGCTCGGGTGGCAGGTCAACCATTATTATACAGCTCGGGTGTCAGGTCAACCATTATTGTGCTGGACGTGTCGGTTGTATGATTGGAAGAACAGACCATCAATTGCGGGTCGGTTTGTGCTCACTGACATTTGATACATTTCATTGTTTCTCAAATGGTTCGTTGAAAAGCTTCATCAAGGATGACACCGTGCTGAACCATCGTTGTATCAATGATGATACCGTGCTGAACCATCGTTGTATCAATGATGACACCGTGCTGAAACGTGGTTGAATCAATGATGACACCTTGCTGAACCATCATTGTATTAATAATTAGGGCTGAGAAGCAGAGTTGCTTAACCACATCAGCTGTTCAACGTTATCTCTACGAGAACCGCGGAATCTAGTTATGCAACTCTGCTTCTCCGTCGTTCGATAATGACACCGTGCTGAACCATCGTTTATTGCAAGTGATAGAGGAAAAAGGTTCCTGGAACAGCCTTATTCTCGGTCCATAAATATTAAGAACTCTTTTCTCTGCCTTTCGTAGGCGAGCAACTTTTCTAACTGAGGCTATAACGAGTTTGCTGAAGATAGAAACTCCTGCTCTTTACAGACGCTACGTTCTTTGAGATAAGCGCTTGTTAGTATGGGAGAACTTCTTCATTTACTGAGATGCCACAGTTTGGGTAATAAACTGATTCAAAACTACGTGTTTGCGTGTGGTGCTTGCGTTACGTGATTGCGTGGGATACGCATGTTACGTGTTTGCGTATGATGCGTGTGTTACGTGATTGCATCTGGTTCGTGTGATACGTGATTGTGTGGGATACGTGTTTTACGTGTTTGCGTGTGGTGCGTTAGTTACGTGTTTGCGTGTGATGCGCGAGTTACGTGTTTGCGTGTAATGCGTGAGTTACGTGTTTGCGAGTGATGCGTGAGTTACGTGTTAGCGTGTAATGCGTGAGTTACGTGTTTGCGTGTGATGCGTTAGTTACGTGTTTGCGTGTGATGCGCGAGTTACGTGTTTGCGTGTAATGCGTGAGTTACGTGTTTGCGAGTGATGCGTGAGTTACGTGTTAGCGTGTAATGCGTGAGTTACGTGTTTGCGTGTGATGCGTTAGTTACGTGTTTGCGTGTGATGCGCGAGTTACGTGTTTGCGTGTAATGCGTGAGTTACGTGTTTGCGAGTGATGCGTGAGTTACGTGTTAGCGTGTAATGCGTGAGTTACGTGTTTGCGTGTGATGCGTTAGTTACGTGTTTGCGTGTGATGCGCGAGTTACGTGTTTGCGTACAATGCTAGAGTTACGTGTTTGCGTGTGGTGCGTTAGTTACGTGTTTGCGAGTAATGCGTGAGTTACGTGTTTGCGTGTGATGCGCGAGTTACGTGTTTGCGAGTGATGCGTGAGTTACGTGTTTGCTTGTGATGCGTGAGTTACGTGTTTGCGTGTGATGCATGTGTTACGTGAAGAATAAACAATAAATTGCTGTTGATTACTGCGCTCCTCTAATTTATTTTTTTATTTAATCGGAAGTTGAGTTGTCCTGAATAATAAACTGATTTCATAATTGTAAATCGAAAGATGTTATTTGAACATCCATAAAATAGTTAATTTCAAACAATGTTGGACCAGGAATGCATTATTTTATTTACATTCAAACAGCTTTTTAAGTATTTGGTCACGTTATGGATAGCGGGTACAGCGTAGCGATGAATATGCGCTCATAACATAAATGTTTGTCAATGCTTATTAAAACCTCAACTAATCATTTATAGGCACTAAAATTGATGTGCTCTAAACGAATTATGTTCCAAATTGTGCATCAACACTCACTTGTGCATCAAAACTCACTTGTGCATCAACACTCAGCGCTTTTTATTTAAATCGTTTACTTCTCTAAGTAATAAGAACAAGGAGCATTTTTTCTCATATTACATTGTAAAATTGATTGACACGAACCTAAGTTCCCAGTCGCGTGAAATCCGCAAACTTTCCTTTAAACGTCAGCGATCATGCTGGAAAAATTCTGTCCAAATTTTTATAATGAACGAAAAAACCTCTTCGTGACGTTGTCATAATCCGTAACATACATGTATGAGTGTACGATCAATAGGATATTATTCGTATCAGATACCGCTCTTCCAGGATGAAAAGAAAAGAAAATTCTCGACTGTTATTTTTGTAAAATTTAAGTCATGCTCATTTTACACTAATAAACAGGTTGGTGATAAACTCGTCAAGCCTCGCACTTGCCTCTGGGTCCCGTGGCTGCTCAACCTGTTTAAAAAAAATTTAACTCGTGCTAACATGATGCCTTCTAACAGAACAATTATTGTTGTTGCAAAACCCAACTTTTACGTGTGATGGTACATTTCTGAGATGAGATTTTGAGATGAACAACCTAAGCTGGTAATTTTTGTTCATTGTGATGTTCTTAATTGAAATGATGAAAATTTAAAATGACAGGATTTAAATAGATCATGCATCCGGTACCCTACATACGTGATGGAACTTTTAAATCAACTTGATAGATCATGATTGTGGAACCTATTACAAAATGTAACTTCGAAGTGAACTTTATTTAATTGTAGTAAAAACTTCCGTTTGATGACGTCATTGTTAACTTCCATGGTATACATCGTTGTCAATCAATTCGCTAGCCTCAACTCAGTGCAACAGCGGCTTATAGTCCTCTGGGCGATATGAAACGGAATCGTCTCAAACACTAACAATACGGAGATTGTGTATGATAGGGTCATTGAGAAAAATAGGTTTATCGAGTATTAACAACTCGTTTTACTTATTTCAACAGATTCCTTTACCTCCCATCCCAACCCCCCCTCCTCCAAACGACGGGAATATTTCCTGTCATGTGCGTTGCTGTGTCATATAGTCTCGTCATATAATCTGTACGAATGTAGAAACAAAACCTACCTGTCTCACGAGAGGAAAGAAAAACTGTTATTGTGGATAGTGTTTTTTGGGCCATTCTGGTCTAGCATGGCGGAGGCTGCTGCTTGGAGAATTTGTTGTTAGGTTAACCGGGTCTCTGGCCCCTCCCCCTCCATCCTCTTATTTCCGGCATGGAAGCTTCCACCGTATGCTGCCTAGGTGTCATTTCTCTGTCGTATAGGGTATTAAGTAGAACTAGTTCCCCTTCATTTTGGGAGTATATTATTTTATGGCTAATATACCATTGAAATAAGTCATTTCTACGGTACGGTTTTGTAATGTTTTAATTATGGTAAATATGCCTACGTTGATAGCGTTAGTAGTTTGAAGTAAGCCATCTTCCCCATGTTGAATGTCCTGGGATTGTGAGTACGTATTCTTGAAACCCGAGCCTGGGGCGTTTGAAAGGCGGTCGTTCGCTTGGGTACCAGCGTCAGGTCGATTCAGTGTGCATCCAACCATCGGGAAAGTAGGTTCAGTCATTTCGGTGTCCCTCATGATTTGACAATACCTCAAATTTTACCTTCGATGAGTCTTCATCGTGACGATGACGACTAGCAGTGTTTAGAAATAATTTAGTAATTAGTCGGTATACTAACATCCTCATCGTAGGTAGAGACGAAGCCTCAGTTATATCATAGGTATGCGTAGTACATTGAAATAACATATAATCGACGAGAAGAAGCGCCATGGTCCTAAACCAGGTAAGTTCTAAGTTTCAATATTTAATGTGTATCTGTGATATATTCAACGAGTCAAATGGTGTATAAAATCGTGTAAGGGAATAAGTCCTTGCAATATATAACAAGTGTTCGTATTAAGGGCATAGAAACCCTACAATGAATGACTTCGACACCCACAACGTTAGCAAGTTAGCAAAATTTGCTGACGACACAAAACTCTTCCACAAGCGCATTGTGAGCATGATCGCATAACTATCCAAAGAGATCTTAATACGCTAGTGGACTGGTCTGAGCAGTGGCTTATGAACTTTAACATTGAAACATGCACTGTTATCCCCATTGGATCACACAATAAAAATTTTGCTTATGTTATGGCAGACGAATATGACTGAATTCGACCAACAACGAAACCTTGGAATATTAATAACCGATGATCTCAACTGGAAGAACCAAGTGGAAGCTAGCAACAAGAAAGGAAATAGAGTCCATTGCTTTGTATCCAGAAACTTCCACTTCAAGTCCTGAGACATTGTGCTTCCGTGATAAACTTCACTCGTCAGGCCTCAAAGGGACTTCACATTATACAATTTTGATCCCCTCACCTGCGAGGGATATTAACAATATGGAACATTCAAAACCCTTTGGTCGTAATTGAAACATTGTACTCCTATGAGCAGCCCTGTTATATTCTATGCTAATTTGACCGACCACAGTAATGAATTGTTTGGACCTGAGTTACAAAATTCTATGACTGGCCAACTAACGCTTGGAAAGTTCGAATAACAATAGAAGTAGTAGTAGTAGTAGAAGGCCTGGAACTGGCTAAAAAAATCGATTTCGCAATAGTCCATTCAAAAATGAACGGTCGAAGTTTTATCATCAAGCAAATGTAAGGTTTGCTGAAATTTTTGACACAATTTGATTAATATTATTAATTAGCAGGATAAGGTAATTCATCACTTGGTGTAGTGGCAATGACATTTTCTGGGGCATTCACTGATGCCATCACTAATCGTAATATAATGAGGCCTGTCCACTAATAAATATATATAGTGGGCAATAATTATTTTCAGTAGGAAAATATTCCTTGAATAGGTTACGCATCCCATTTGATAAAAGGATTACTTTATACTCACACATTAAAGAAATGGCATACTTTCGCAGTGGGCGGTTTTATGATGGGAAAATCCGCCCATCTGTTATTTACATTGTGGCCAGATAGTGTACAAACGTAAAGTAACTCAAGTAGTACTTAGGATACCTCATAACTATATGAATATGATCAGAAACATTATCCAGATGGAATATTGCGATCTACAATAATTCTATGAATCCGTAACATTTCGTAAATTTGCCCCTCTTAAATAGATAATAAAATGAAAATTAAGAAGAAAAAAACTAATTTCATTGCGTAGCTAATGATACCGCAACCGGAATCTGACCCCCTCCCCATTTCTTGAAAGCAAAGCACTGTTTCTCAAGAAAATATCCATTGCATTTTTGTTTCATTTACGCAAGGCGGTGAAGTTACTCTAAAACAGTTCGGATTGCTGCACACCCTCGTTGGGGGACCAATTTCCTGGAGTGCTGTGGCCGGGGAATATTGCCGGCCATTTGAGGTCCGAAGTTGTTGGTCATTGCCACGCTGCTTTTCGTGTCTGCCAGAAGGCGCAACTTGCAACGGCTGCCCCAAAGAGGAGGCCTCAGGGCTGATGCGCTTGAATATTTAGGAGGGTAAAATCTTTTCCGTTCGAAAAAAATGGTAGATTTCATGTATTTCAATACTTGATTATATTAAATAACCTGTGGGAATATCATGTTCATGCGTGGCATTGGAATAGAAATTAGGTTTCTCATTACCATGGCTGCTTCGTGAAATGTTGAGTTTTGATATCATCTTCACTTGCTAGCAAGTTGGTCATCCTTTTCATCATTTTGGATCGAGAAAGATTTTAGACGACGACTGTAGCATTCATCTGTTAAAGGCAGATATACGCCTGAGAAAGGTGACTCAGCCACAATCATCTTTTAAAGTACTTTACATATATGATTTCACTGTTTCTAACAACGTTCGTTTCATCAGCCTTTGTCCAATCAGTGTTTAAATGCATTCGAAAATATATAAATACAATTCACACTAACCTGAATGAATGTAAATAATTGAAAAATAATGAATAAATAATCACCATGTAATGCACAATAATTATCAGAAAAAATAATCAGCATTCACTTGATAAGAAATAACATGAATAATAAATCATTGTTATAAAATCATCCAGAGATGAAATAATTTCACTGACGTATTCACCTCCTACGAATAATAATGATCAGAGGAACACATGACAAACGATGCTCCAGCAGAGTCGTGGAGAATTGTTGATATAATCGCATATATAGTAGCAGTTATTTATTTGGTGCAACAGTCTCCCAACCTATATAGTGCAACGAATATGGTGGTATACACGTTTCTGGGTTGGTAAGTCGGTGCTACAGACCACCTCCATGCTCTGCTAATGGCGTCCCAAGATGACGACAACCACCATACTCTGCAATTGGCGATTTACATTCCTAAGATGACGACCACCACCATGCTCTGCCACTAGCGTCCCTAAATGACGACCACCACCATGCTCTGCAAATGGCGACTTACATTCCCGAGACGACGACCACGACCATGCTCTGCAAATGGCGACCTACTTTCCCAAGATGACGACCATCACCATGCTCTGCCAATGACATCCCAAGATGACGACCACCACCATGCTCTGCAAATGGCGACTACTTTCCCAAGAAGACGATCACCACCATGCTCTGCAAATCGCGACTTACATTCCCAAGATGACGACCACCACCATGCTCTGCACAAGACGACTCACATTCACAAGATGACGACCACCACCATGCTCTGCCAATGACGTCCCAAGATGACGACCACCACCATGCTCTGCAAAGAGCGACTTACATTCCCAAGATGACGACCACCACCATGCTCTGCATACGGCGACTCACATTCTCAAGATGACGACCACCACCATACTCTGCATGAGGCGACTCACATTCCCAAGATGACGACCACCACCATGCCCTGCAGATGGCGACTTACATTCCAATGATGGCGACCACCACCATGCCCTGCAAATGGCGACTCACATTCCCAAGATGACGACCACCATCATGCTCTGCAAATGGCGACTTACATTCCCAAGATGACGACCACCACCATGCCCTGCAAATGGCGACTCACATCCCTAAGATGGCGACCATCACCATGCTATGCCAATGACGTCCCAAGATGACGATCACCACCATGCTTTGCAAAAAACGACTTACATTACCAAAATAACGATCACACAATGCTGTACAAATGACGACTTGCGAGAAGTTATGAGCTCAAAAGCATTGAAAACTATTTATGTGAGAAATAATTGTTGTGTCGTGTAAATATGAAGGAAATAATTGCTGTGCTGTGTATATATAGCAACTTATCTTGACACTAAAGTTAAATCTGTTGCGGAAATGATATGCTTAACGAGTGATAAATAACAGGAAACTCAGACAATCAGTTAAACGTATACCAGCAATCAATAAACATCCGACTCCCAGGATACATTAGGAATATTCTTCTGATAACAAATTTATACCAAAATGATCGTTCATCATCACAAATTACATATTACCGTCTTTCCTCTCGCTACTGTTCACACTGATCCCCCCCCCCCCACCCCACCCGCTCTCCCCATCGTCATCAGCAGCGTGCGCTGTTCTCCAACGGACACAAATCAGTGGAGTTAAGGAACTTGTGGCTTCCACGCTAAGCTCCTCAGCTTCGGCGGAGAGAAACTACCCCTTAATATTAAGCCAGGCGTGGATTGCAAGCCCAGGAAGGTAAGCGGGAAACACATCATATTGGTGTGATGTGTGAGGGCCATCGAATGGGGCACCAGAATGGAACAGAGTAGCATGGTGTCAATTTTTGAATAACTGCTCCATTACACAACCCTTACATTTCTTCCATCCCCTCAACCCCACACCAAACTAATCAATATATCTTGCTTCACAAGTCTTTAAGATTTTCCAGTCTAATAATAGGGTAAACTGAAAAATATTTACATGAACGCAGATTCCTCACCTTGGCCGGCTTCACGACTCTTGTCAGCGCTTATAAAATTACATTGATTCTTGTTGAAAAAATGATTGAAACCGAAATCGTTCCGTGATAGTACTGGAAGATAATAGCCCTCCCTCGTTAACCTCAAGCACGAGACCATGAGCACGCCAGGAGACGACACGCATCACGATAAATGGGTCGTGTTGAGCTACCAAACGTACGGCACCCCAGTAAAGTGTTTATATGATGAAGCATTAACCAAATGAGTCTCTCTTCATGCAATTTATTATTACTGATGCCAATGGGCAATCGAGCGGCCACAAGCAGCCTGAATTCCATTTTTAGAAATAACCTGTGCCAGGTTTCCCCAGAATAGTTTGATGCTATATATTTCCCCTTTGAATAAAAAATGACGATAACTTCAGTGAGTAAATACACTCATTCCATCGCAGTCCACTCCTCGGTCTAAAATAAGCTATTTTAGGCAGCAGGATAACTCCTTTAGATAAATGAACTACAGGCGGTAATGTTAACTTATCAATGTGTTAAATGAATAAGATGTACGCACGGGCGTTGGTCAAACAGAAACATCTTTATTCTTATTGGGTGTGTTAAGTTCAATATATTGCAATTAATGTCAACCTCTCTCGTTCAATTGGTCTCGTATGGCAAGGTTGGGAAATTCATCTCAATTGAAAGCATATGTGAATTGTCTCCATTAAATCGTAAGCTCAATGCTTCATAATGGCAACAGCGCCTGAATGCAGTGTCTGTTTCCGGCAGGTTTAATTACGAAAATCTGCAGTCGCCTAATCAATTGCTTGTATACGAGTGAACGTTCAAAAGAATCAGTATGTACGTGAATGGTGAAACGAATCAGTATGTATGCTAGTGAATGGTCAAATGAATCAGTATGAATACGAGTAAATGGTCAAACGAATCAATATGTGTGTGAATGGCCAAATGACTCAGTACGTATGCGTGTAAATGGTCAAACGAATCAATATGTGTGTGAATGGTCAAATGAATCTGTATGTATGCGAGTAAATGGTCAAACGAATCAGTATGTGTGTGAATCGTCAAATGAATCAGTTGTATGCGAGTGAATGGTCAAACAAACCAGCATGTAAGCGAGTGAATGGTCAAACGAATCAGTATGTGTGTGAATCGTCAAATGAATCAGTTGTATGCGAGTGAATGGTCAAACAGACCAGCATGTAAGCGAGTGAATGGTCAAATGAATCTGCATGTATACGGGGGAGTGGTCAAATGAATCAGTTGTAAGCGAGTGAATGGTCAGACAAACCAACATGTAAGAGAGTGAATGGTCGAATGAATCTGCATGTATACGGGGGATTGGTCAAATGAATCAGTATGTTTGCGAGTGAATGGTATATGAGTCAGCATGTATGAGGGTGAATGGTCAAATGACGCATCTCAAGAGGGTGCAATGTGCGTTGAACGAACAATATCGCGTGTAGTCTGATTTGTATGTGCGTAGAACGATGCGTAGGTGTGTAGTCTGACGCGTAGTTGTGTAGTCTGATGCGTAGGTGTTTATTCTGATGCGTAGGTGTGTCGTCTGATGCTTGGGTGTGTAGTCTGATGCGTAGGTGTGTTTTCTGAAGCGTAGGTGTTTAGTCTGATGCGTAAGTGCATAGTCTGATGCTTATGTGTGTAGTCGGATGCGTAGGTGTATAATCTGATGCATAGGTGTGTAGTCTGATGCGTATGTGTGTAGTGTGATGCGTAGGTGTGTAGTCTGATGGGTAGGTGTTTATTCTGCTCCGTAGGTGTTTAATCTGATGCGAAGGTGTGTAGTCTGATGAATAATTGTGTAGTCTGATGAATGGGTGTTTAGTCTAATGCGTAGGTGTGTAGTCTGATTCGTATGTGCGTAGACTGGTGCGTAGGTGAGTAGTCTGATGCATAAGTGTGTAGTTCGATGCGAAGGTGTAAACGCGTCCTAAGTTGTTACGGTTCCCCGAATTACGAGGAATTGCGTCCTACTTCGGAAGGGCTGCAAAAGTGGAAAGGAATACGAATAGAATACATCGCAACATGACTTTAGTCACAACTGCAAAGTCTAGAAAATGATTTAATTTGCTGGTTAAAGGGAAATTTTACCACAACCTCTTATCGGGCCCGAACACAGACGAAGAAGAGAAAAAGTTATCTCCTCAAACCTTGGTCAGTAAATGTTATGTTTATTTTTCGAAATCATCGATCTGTATTTTGAGATGAAAGTTTCATTCGAATTAAATCTAAATCAACTTCCCATGTTTCAACGTGCAACTGGAACTAGTTCAAATCGAATGGACATTTAACTCACAAATATTTCGGTTTATTTCCTCTGGCGTCTGTGCAGCGTCAATTTCAGTCAATCTGTGGCCCGAAGTTGCGGTAGAAGCACCCTTTAATTCTTCCCTGTGAGTCTGTTCTCAGTGACATTTCTTCAATGATCCATATTATATCAATCACCACTGGCGAAATAGTTTAAAAGTCACGTAGACCACTAACGCTCTTCGCCCTTACCCATTCATTGCCCGATCAAGTATCTCCAACACACAAGCAATACCCGCCCAATTGTCTTCACCCCGTGATCATCATTCGCAAAATTATATCGACGCCCATTTATTACCCCAGTAAATTATATCACCTGTCCAATTATTACCCTGCCAATTATCTCCCCCGTCCATTTAATACCCGCCCTATTATCTGTCCAACCTATTTTTTTACCCCCTATTCCCCCCTCACGCATTACTCGTCCAATGCGAGACCTTCTTAATTGAATTCCCCAACTACTTACTGCCCGTCAATGAAATATGAACACCCATGCATTACCTGCCCAATTATAGCCACTGCCATGCAGCATTACCCGCCCAATCACGCCCCTCACTCATCGTAGCCATTACCCGCCAAATCCCGTCCCCCACTCATCGTAGCTATTACCCACCGTATCGCGTCCCCCACTCATCGTAGCTATTACCCGCCCAATCACGTCCACCACTCATCGTAG
>SDVV010005941.1:0-18821 GCA_016164225.1 Gammarus roeselii
CATTCCCTACCCACTTCCTCATAACGCTTGTAGATAGTGGTGCAACCAAAGTTGCCCCCTCAATGAACCCATTCGCCATGATGAACTCACTTTCCAAACAACTGGGAGGCAGACCGATAAACATTAACCGACAGGGCAAGAAGTATCTGGCCCACGTCGTTAATATTGAGCAAAGTAACGCTATGCAAAGGATGAACAAAATAGACAAACACAAGGTAGCTGTCGAAGTACATCCGTTCTTCAATGCTACAAGAAGGATTATATACACTTCCAACTACACTCCCAAAACTGACCTAAGGGCTTTTGCAACAGGTTTATGAAAGGATTATGGAATCACCGTTTCCCTAGCAACATGGATCAGATCACGAAACATCCACACCACCGCGTACCAAATCACTTTCTCAGGACGTGACACACCGGAATTCATAGAAATCCCGGGTGAACAAGGAAGAACATAAATTTACCCAGTGGCGACATGGCCTGCAATGTGCAAAAAATGCCTGGAATACGGCCACGTCATCAAATACTGCCAGCCATACATACCCTAACGCTGTAAGAGGTGCGCTGGCGAGCATGACCGAAAGGACTGCACAGCCCGCCAACCTAAATGCTACCACTGCTCATGCCTCCATGAGGCAGGCGATCGCGACTGCCCAAAGCAGATGGACCTAAAAGCAATGACAATCATACAAAATGGCCGCTGAGTCACACGAAAACAAGCCATCCAAATCTTTTGCGACGAAAACCCAAACTGACGTAATTTAAATTACGTCTATGCCGTTAAATCCACAACTAAGTCAACCCCATCAGACAATATTCGCGTACAGTTAACACAAACTACTACCGTGACCCCAAAATCCCTCACCATCACTATCAATACCACAACCAGCCCAGCGAACGCCCTCGTAATAGAGGCGGGCGCCTTAAGCGATGAATCCATCAGTGCCCAGGAAAGCACTGCGATGGATGCTGCCTCGGTCGACTTCGAAGAGAGGTCCAAGAACCCGAAAATCGAAAGGCCAAGGGAGGACGATGATTGCTCCTCCGACGACCGCGGGATACGCGACACCCTCTCGCCACGAAGTAAAAAGATTAGTAACACCCCACAAACCACAGCTCGCCTCGATCAGAGCGTTGAACGACTTCTGACAGTCTTAGCTGCAACCGCACCCAACGAAAACCAAAGTGAGGTATTCAACCCTCAGCTAACATGCCCAACACCAGAACATCACACAAGTGAGAACGACCATCGCCTGCGCGAGGACGCCTTGAAAATCTTCAACGAAGAACTGATACCCCAAACCACTGATCTACTATGCATCGCACTCGACTCTAATACCCCAACGACTACTATCCAGCCCATCATAATGATAAAAAAAAAACTCCATAGAAGAGAAACGCGCTCGCTCAAGAAGCAAACACAAAGATCGTACTCCCTCGTCTCCCTCCTCCTACACGAGCACTCACAGCCGAGAACGCAGTGAGTCTAGGAGATCATGTTCTACAGAAAGCGGACGCTCATGCGAACGCTCTCGATCTAAGACACCTGCGCCTCATGGACAAGAACACCACGAAAGTTCCTACAAACCACGCGACCGCTCCAGACCAGCAAAATCTGGACACGAAACAGATCCGAAATGAACAACAACACAATACTGTGGTGGAATTGCCCGGGACTTAGAAGCAAGAAATATTAATTATTATCGCTTAGCTCCACCCATAAACCTTTGGTGGTAGGTCTCCAGGAGATCAAACTCCGTGACACAGCCACCTTTACAATCCCTCAATATGTCATACACCGACGCGAAGGTCACAATAATGTGACTGCACACGGCGGAGTGGCACTTATGATCCATCAAAGCATACCTCATCACCCCCTCCTTCTGAGAATAGAACTCCAAGCTGTCGCAGTGAAGATATGTATCTCAAGATCAATTACAGTGGTATCTATCTACTCGTCACGAAACCACGACCTCACGGAGGCACTAATGACCGATCTGCCTAACCAACTGCATCATCCCATACCCCTCCTTGGTGACTTCAACAGCTACCATGAAGTGTAGGGATGCGTGAGAACAGACCCCAGATAAGTGATAATGGCCAGTACCATAGACACTCACAACCTGGTCCTTCTCAACGACGGACAACCCACACGGATCACCCTCGAAAGTGAAACCGCCATCGATTTATCAATCTGTTCCCCCACTTTAGCTCCCCAACTCATTTGGGGAGTCCTGCCTTTAACACATGACAGTTATTACAACCCAGTGCTCATATCGCTCCTTACTAACCGACCAAACAAACCCGACGCACAGGAACTTCGATTCAACTACCGGAAAGCCAGCTGGGGGAATACTCGACACATGTCGCATGGGACGTTGTGGAGGGCCTTCTCGAAGACATTTCAGAGCGCGAACTTATCATACATATATACGAGAAAACCGCCCTACGGGGGGGGGAGTCTGCATTAACTTCGCGTTGGGACTCCGGTGGGAAATGGAAGCAACTACTACTATACGAGAAATCCCTTAGTGCAGCTGCTGCATGCATTCCCCAATATTTACCCTCAACCTTTTTCCGAAGCCTTGGTGGTGCCGGGAGGTACAAGAAGCAATGGACTAACGTGAAAAGATGTACGGGGCTTTCGCCGCGCACGTCTCTCAGGAACCGAGTAGCCTAGAAAAGGGAAACTGCCGTGTTCCGCAAACTTAGCGTGTAGAAGAAGCGAGAAAACTGGACCTAATTAGTAAACACAATCAATCGAAACACCCCTTTCCCCCAAGTGTGGGGAAAAATCAAACGTATCCAAGGTCACCCCGAGCAACCTATCCACATTCTGTCGGACGGTGACACTCTATTCTTCATGCGCGGACATCGTGGACAAACTAGCTCAGACTTTCAGCCAAATATCACAATCAACAAATTGTACGGCTTCTTTCTAACGGGAAAAGATCCTAAGAGAAAGTACATGAGCATATCGACTTTACTTCCACAAATGAAGAATTCTACAACAAACCTTTCTCCATCCATGAACAACAATATGCAATTGACAGAACTCGTGAAACCTCCCCCGGGCCGGACCGAGTGCACATCAACATGATCAAACACCTTCCTGACAACGCTCTCTAGTACCTACTAAATGTGTTAAATACGTTGTATTCAAATTCATTCGTTCCCAACCACCGATACCCAAACCCGGAAAATGTCACAGCGACCCACATAACTATCGTTCCATTGCCCTAACTAGCGTTCCATGTAAAACCATGGAAAGAATGATATATTCACGCCTAGTCGACTACCTCGAAATGCATGTAGGCATTAGCAACATTCAGTGCGGTGGCCGTAAGCGCCACTTCACAACGGACACCTCGTACGATTAGAATCAGACATTAGACAGGCCTTCGTCCGAAGAGAACATGTGGTTTCCATATTTGTCGACGTTGTAAAAGCATACGACACTACGTTGAGATACGAGATCTTGAAGGATCTCCACCGTAAAGGTTTGAGAGGTCGGCTACCACGTTTCATCCACTAATTTCTACAAAACCGCACCTTCAGGGTCAAGGTTGGCGACACTCAGTCTCCGTAATATCCGCAAGAAATGGGCGTCTCCCAAGGAAGCGTCCTCAGTGTCACTCTTTTTATCCTCAAAATCGATCAGTTAGCCGACATTCTTCCCCGAGACGGAAGACTGCTCTTATTACTGTAAGGGGACAACCTACAAATAAGCTACAGACACCCCAGCCTTATAACAATTCAACATGAACTCCAGAAGTGCCTAAACCTAGTCGGGAACTGGGCTTCCCTAAACGGATTCCGATTCTCGCTCTCTAAAACTAAAAGCATGCACTTCACCCTTGTGCCTGGCTTACACCTGAAACCAGCCCTAACGCTGCACAACACATCTTTAGCATACGAAGAAGCGATCAAATTCCTGGGTCTTATGTGGGACCCCACATCGCAGCCCTGGCGACTCGCTGCACAAGGTCGACGGGACTTATCCAATCGGTAACATCCGTGAAGTTCGGTGCCGACATAGACACCGGAATGACGCTGTTCAGAGCAATAATACGATCGCGCATAGACTACGAAGCTGTTGTCTACGGTTCTGCAGCTAAAACTACTTTCGACCATCGCGTACAATGCTTTGCGTATCACAGCCGGCGTTTTCCGCTCCACCCCAATCAAATCCCTTAACGTGCTCGCCAACGAACTTCCACTTCCGCTCCGGCGAGACAAACTTTCACTACAATACTATTTTAAGACTAGAAGTCTAATCAACAACCCAGCAATCGTCCACATCACCAACATATCCGATAAGCGTCTTTCTGCGGTAAAAAAATGTATGCCCACCGTTTTCCCTGCATGTGAACAACCTGCTGACCTCGCTAAACATCAATCGTAAAGCTATTAAGGCTTCATTTTCCTACCGAATCCTCCAAATTAACACACCAACATGGATGATCAACCCTCCACCGGTCAACCTAGACCTGCAAAGCTACTAAAAGCAACTACTCCAACCAACGCGTACCGGCAGATATTTCTAAGACTGCTTGAAGAAGAATATTTAGAGCACCGCCACGTTTACACTGACGGCTCCAAAATGGCAGACGGAGTGGGAGCCGCCGCTGTGTGCGGGACACCTTACTGTCAGCTACCCTCCCACAAGAAGCATCCGTGTTCTCTGTGGAGCTTCACGCACCCGAACTAGCCATCTATATTGCACGAACACATCGCTTCCCCCATTACGTCGTATTCTCAGACAATCCGAGTGTCCTCACCCAGCTTGAAACACTGCACTACGAACATCCCGTTCTACGTATAATGCAGCACGATTTCTTTGTGATGACCGAGACGGGTCAGGCAGTGAAATTCTGCTGGATCCCCGGGCACGCGAGAATAAAAGGAAACGAACTTGCGGACTCGCTTGTTAAACTGCCATCTACTCGCCCAGAACATTTTTTTCGCAGCACATTACCGGGACTGGTTCCCTATCATCAACTCCCAAATAATATCTCGATGGGATGAAATGTGGCATCAGAGTGGACAAAAAATGCTTTTAGTCAAACCCTCAGTCGGAGAATGGGCAACAAAGTTCACCAACAGAAAAGATCAAGCGGTCATCAACCGCTTGTGCACGAGACACACGTGGATAACTCACAACCACCTGATGGATGTCGACATAGGACCAGACGCGCCACCTTGCCCCTGTTTCAACCAAGTGGCTATCAGCGTGAAACACTTACTGATGGATTGCAACGCACTCGCGGCAGCCCGACGAGCGTTCCTAAATCCCCCGGGTAACCTACAAAGCCTACTCACGGACCCAACCTACCGTAAAAAGCTTATCGCTTTCGGAAAACACACTGGACTATACGAAGATGTCTGAATTCTAAACACCTGTGCAAGTGAGGTGGTCTCTTCACCTTATTACGCACAGGAATAACAAAACATTTTACGAAGATACTTGTTAACTCTTTACTCTCTCGTACGCGCTAGTCCGCGAATATGCCACAATTAAAATATGTACCGACTTCATCTTGACATGACTAATATTTTCGCACGCGAGGCCGTGCGAACTTACCTGAATCAACGACGGTCGCGCTCTACGGGGGAGCCTATTATGACTCACGTTTAGGCTCTGGTAGAAATGAGGCCCAAATCAAATCCTATAGCACTTAATAAACGCGTTTTACACGTTGGAAACTGTCACAACTTCTTTGCACATGCCATGTGTTATCTACTCTTCACCAACCGCCAGACTGGGATGACCAGTTCAGAGACGAGGAACCAACGTAAACCCCTTATGTGTTGTACGACACACCAAAAAACGTCCATTTGTCTATCGGTATATGGTGCTTCGAACGTAAAGTCAAGTCGAATGCGGCATGACACGAGATGAGGGTTCTGGAAATGTGTGTGCGCGTTTGACACCGTTGGTGTGAGTCTGCTGCTCTCGCACCACACCAGTCAACACCAGGGTACACTAACAAGGCTCTAGTTTCTTTATGCCCAATGCACACGTCGTTCAAATCCGTGAGGCTTCAGGCTAAAGTCGCATGAGGCTCCTTCATTTTCAGGCTTTCCTCGTTCAACGGATCGACACGCGCAAGAGTTTTCAAGATAGGTCTGGAGCGACTGAGGACTTCGAACATGGCGTCGATCTGACCGAGTGTTGTCTCAAAATTTTGATCTGTACTTAACGCTTTTTATGGGTGGTTCAGCTAAAATAAATTGATTTCAATTAGCAAGTATAAGTAGAATGATGATGACGCATGTCGAAATTCATCTCAGCGCACACGTGCAAGCTCCGGTAGAAATTAAGCTCAAATCCAATCCAATACACGTGCAAGCTCTTTCGGCGAAAACAACAACCTAAGAGTTATATTTACATCGATCAGCTGTTGCGGAAGAAGACTTGAATTACGAGAAGTTCCAATGCACACGCACTCTACGGGTGCATAGACTGTAAAGTCGAAGGACGTAAGGCGTTCGTTCAAAGTGCTCAAGATCTTCGGGACTTTGAACATCGTGTGCACACCCTATTGGTGTACCTTGTCAACACTGATTCGGTAATATTATGGTTGAGTGCTCATCCACGATGGTAGCTGGAGCTAAGAGATTCCTGACTAGGTGTATGGAATAGGTAGCAAAGACATGGAGAGACCGAGGAGGCTGTACAAATAGCCCCCCCCCCCCCCCCCCTCGCTTCGAGGCTCCGGTGGAAATGAGGCTCAAATCAACCCCTTCCCCTTCGGGTAAGGGGGAGGCTCTGCCCGGAATTTTGTACCCTAGATCTGTGCAGCTGCTTACCACACTTCATCAGGTTTGACTGCAAAATCATTCCACTGTAGAGGTCCCCAATTGACCCTACATTATCCTAATAACACTAAACACATAATACGTGCATCACAAGCACCTATTGCGATTAAACAATCGCCTCTTATGATCTCATTGTTCGTATGTCTCTGTATGTAGCTACAACATTTCTGTTAAGCTAGTACAAAACTGCTTCCAATTATAATAGCAGTGCAACAAATATTTATTTTGGTTAAATAAATACGTATACCCACGCACAAAAGCCATTAAACTTATTCATCGGAAGGAATAAATGATTCAGATAAAAACCTTGAGACAAATATGGCAACAACGGCTTCCCAGATAAACAACCGAGAGGGCTTTCTTAACTCTCCAGAGCTCGACGCGCCCTACAGGGGAGCCTATTATGACTCACGTTGAGGCTCTGGTGGAAATGAGGCCAAAATCAAATCCAGAGCTCGATCAGGCAACACACCGTGTCTGTTTCTGTTTGAATCATGTGTTCTTTCTAGAACACATATATTTAAAAAGTCGGAACCGTGTGTGTCGTGACGACGGCCCTGCGAATGTTACTGATTCAAAGTGACTGTGCTAGTGTACAATATATGTTTAGTGATATAGGCCTAGCCAGCTGGGCTAGGCCAGGCCACAAGAATTTCACTTTTCCATTCACAACGTTTTAGTGCAAGTGGATGACAAAGAATCCATTGAGTGTTATATTTTAGGCTTGACAAGTATCAACATTAGACCTCTATCAAAAACGGTTCTTACCCTTTATTTCAGAAAAACAATTAGTATACCAACACTTGCTCATCATTACATGGCAATCATTGGTAACTGATAAAATTATTATTAAAGAGGTTTTTCCCGATTCAGGGTTATATCCTTAATACAATCTGAAGACGAGGTAAGACCGATGTATCTTAATAGTAATTCAATTCCCTGGTCTCAATTCCCCACAAAGAAATTGATGTGTCTGATTTCTTTCTCATTGCCATAACCTATATTTAATGTACAGGTCCCAACTTTGACAAATATAACTTACATTCTTCTGGGATAAGATTTCAATTTGTATGCTCGAGCAGCTTGTGAGGTATGAAATTCTGAGCGGGAATTTCAATCAGAGTGTCAAGGTACCACCAAAGTGCTATATACATATCCATCCTTATTAGATACACATGCCCACAAAGTGCAGTGCAAGAATCTCTTATATAAGCATGTCTGGATACCACCCCCACCTCACCCCATTACGCACAGGAATAACAACACATATCACGAAGATACGCATTAACTCTTTACTCTCTCGTACGCACTAGTACGCGAATATGCCACAATTGAAATATGTACTGACTTCATCTTGACAAAACTAATATTTTCGTACGCGAGGCACTGCGGACTTATACATGAATCAACGACGGTCGCGCCATACGGGGGAGCCTATTATGACTCACGTTGAGGCTCTGGTGGAAATGAGGCCCAAATCAAATCAAATCAAACCACCCCCACCTTGACTCGTGCCTATGTATAAATATATAATGTTATTAATTGAAATTTTTAAATAGGTTCAACTATCATACAACTACTATACAGCGTGTACATTCATGTAAGGGAAGAATTATTCATTCATAATTCTTAATAATAAACATTACAGTCAAGTTGCGTCTAAAGGTATTCTCCTATAATTGTGGAGCTTAAGCCTCTCATTTGTATTCCTGGTAGCTACACCCATAAGGGTATACTATTTCTATTTAAATGTTCATTTACCATGTGCACCCATTCTGTCTGACTGTATGAGGCAGGCAAAATGATGTGTAATGGTCTCCCATGTGACATATTCGGGTTACCCAATCCTTTTGTGCAGCGTTCTATGCTGCGGATCGGCGCAGAACAACGGTGAATCAACTCCCTCTGTTTGGACGCCACCTCCCTGTTGGAAAGTCTCTGAGACCAAACTCGTGGACCTTGCTTCCACCACTGTCTCGGACAAGCCTCACCTGTGTCAAGATTACCCGCTGTGAAGCAGCAGCGGTCCTTGATTTTCTTGCCGGCTTTCCTATCTCCCTTCTTTCTCATTCTATATTACCTCGGCTGCCCACTCTCAGTTACGTTGAGAATTAATAAGTAAACCATACCAAAGATTTTCTTCTTGTGTGTCTCCATGCCTCATGAGTTAGAGTGCGATAACACCAACAACCCAACCTTAAAACAATTTATTTCATTTTTATTGCAAATATTTTTGGAGTCAGCTGTGTTGAGCCCAAAAAGAGCAATTGCCCAGGAGGTGAACAGATTAATTAGAGTAAACAGGGCACCTTGAAATGCAAGTACCTTAATACATTAACCTTTACTCTAATCAAATACCAGTCACCTCCCCTAAATTGGTGACTACTCGATAAGTCAATACCAGCCACCTCCCCAAAACTGGTGACTACTCGATAAGGTAATACTAGTCAGCTCCCTTAAACTGGTGACTACTCAATAAGTCAATACTAGTCACCTCCCTTGAACTGGTGACTACTCGATAAGTCACATCATCTAAACCCCTATATCTTAGGTAGGTTAGTCTTCAGCTATTTGAGGGTTTTTGGCCCTATTTTTTTCGCCGTTTTTATTCGGAAAAACACCTCGTCCTGCCCTCTTTCAATACATGCCATTCTTTCGCAAGACTTACATTTTTATTATTAGGTTTGTAGACCATGTTGCAGCTTTTGTTTATCCTTAGGTATCGGCTTTCCCACACCCCCGACGCGTAAGTCATTTTTTATGGTTATCTTTAATTACTTCTAACTCGCACTATACCTTCTTCCTGATGTACTCTGGGTTGTTAAGATAAACAAGTCGGACCCCTGATCGAGAGGGTGAACCCACATCAACAACAATGCATTAGTGTCCCGCTCACTTCACAGTTCTACAATCTGTTACCAGAGCAAGTAATAATTTATATTAGACTTGTCTCTACTGATGTGTTGGCATGCAGTTTTTGAACATTGACGTGCAAGTCATCATTATTTGCATGTGCAAGTTTTCGTGAATGTGCAAAGTTGTTGAAAAACGCGAGTCGTTCGCACTGTCTGTCTATTCTTATATTAGTCAAACTGAAAACAATACATGACCTTAAATAATTTCGCGTGTAACGAAAGACCAAATTCAAATGCAGTTATGATATTATTGGCTATGAAATTTGTTTATACTCCAGATCATACGAAGTAACACCAACCAACTTTTGAATAACACGGGAAGCGGACAGGCCTATCCCAAAAAGTTACCTTTAATACAGGAACAATAAAGAAAGAAAAAAACACTGAGATACCAATTTAATCGAATTTGCCAGAATTAAATTGCAACTCAGAAATATAAAAATTTCGTTTCAGCTAGGTTTTTCCTTAATATCATATGTGAGAAGTTTTTGTCTACTGGTAACTTTCCGCACCGCTAAATACTATAAATCAAACAATAAATTTACATGTTTCCCAATTTATAGAGTTAAATGGTTTTCGATGCATACAGGAATTCACAATTTGTCCTTACTTAGATTTACAATGCGAACGGTGGGGAGCCTGCTTTGACGCGTTGAGGCTCCGGCGGAAACAAGGCCCAAATCAAATTACAGCGCTGTAAACAGTCTCAGACAGAGCCAGAAACAACTAGAATGTACTATCCTATGGTATACAAAATTAAAACATGCCCTATGGGGAAGCGAGCTATGATTCGCGTTGAGGCTGCGGTGGAAGTGAGGCCTAAATCAAATGACAAAATAAAAGATAAATCGCAAGCATGTACTGTTTGAATCTTTGTTCTGAACAGAGAACAACATATTTAAGCAACAAACAATTCTGAAGGAGATTGAATTACGAGACAGTTGGCTAACAGCAACTCATCTTGCCGTACAGATACATACACTAGACTGAATCCCCTAGACAACACGCACCTCACACTCTTCTTCTTCCTCTCACACAACTTGGAATTTTTGCGCTAAAAGATCATGCCGGGAGACCCCGCAACACACTCAGTCATGAGTGCGGTCCGAGGTGAGTGACGGCGGCATAGCCCGACAGTGACTAGCTTACCCCTGCTGCGTCATGGTGACTGCCCACCCATGTCCATCCCGTTTCTCAACGAGATGCCGAGGACGGGAAAGTACATCAGGGCAGCGTCAAAACAGTCTTCCACTCGCGCCTATCTGTACGCTTTCCCAATACCTCTTCACTCATGTATCCTTTAAAACTCTAGCCTCAGCTACCCATACACCCAAACTTCAGTCTACCCATAGCCTTACGTCCATTCTCCTCAACCGTCATCGTCCTTTTCATCAATCATCCACCATCAACATGTGCCCGAACCATCTCGAAACACGTGAATCTATTCTTTTGTCTAACATTTACAGATCACCCTTGTTATAATTCGAACAACGCTATTATTGATCGTGCCTTTCATCGTCCCTCTAGCCAGGCCTCTCACACGTTTCATCTCGAAAACATTCAACCTTCTCTCATCTGCTCTCGCTCTCTAAGTCCAAGCTTCGTCGAGCACAGTTAGGACAACAACTCCTTATACAACACTTTGCTCCCTTCCCATTGTCCTACTGCTCATAACCCTCTTTGATGCACTCAACAGCTTACACCGCCCTACGGGGGAGCCTATTATGACTCACGTTGAGGCTCCGGTGGAAATGAGGCTCAAAGCAAATCAAAACATTTTACACCCTTCCTTCACTCGCGACTTCTCCTCAGTTTCCTTTCAATCTTCTCAAAATAGAAGCCCAAGTACTTAAAATACTGAACTACCTTCAATAACTTATGAAGTTGCCACTGAATGGTTATGTTACAGTGCATTTTCAATGACTGGTTATGCACGTAGCCTAACGGCTTGGACCAGGGAGGATATTAATGAAAGTTGGTGAACACGATTCAAGTTTACTCAAAGCAAATTGTTAAGCAATGTACGCATTCGTACAGGATACAAAGGGAGAGGAAGAAGAGTTAAATGAATGGTACGAAATTACGTGAAGTTGAGCATTATATAATGCTGAATAGTACGGACATATCGACGGCGAGAAAGGTATCGCTTTACACAATGCGCTAAAAACAATTTATTCATGCCATGTCCTTTGGAGATAATGCTGGTCTGCAATGTGGCCGTGAGGGACAATAGCAGGGAGGGACACGGGGATGAGGATCCAAAACCGTCTCTGTCGCTGTGTCCAAAGTGGACCGAGGAAACTACCTGAGAAAACAAAGACCAACACTGAAGAATCTGGCTGGTGATGCCAGGCCGCATTTATTCATCGCCTTTTGGTGCTTAATATTTACAAGCTTGTTACTCGCAATATCACTGTCTACACCTGTCAACGAAATTAAAACATGTTACCGGTAATATTATTGCCCATTCTTGTTAACACTGCATACATTTTGTTGTTAGTATCTGGTGTAACATTTAATTTTAAGACTCCTTTATTTCCGAAACTTTGTGTTGTGGTACCAAGTTTCGGCGCCCAAAATCCGAGTTGCGCATTAGTTGCATGAGGTGTGCGCCACAGCTTTGGGCTGAAGTTGTAGGGCTCGCGAAGTTGAGAGTCAGCCTGGTGGTCAGGCCTGAGCCTCTGGCCTTGCGGACACGGGATTGGCTACAGCCAGACAGGGCAGACTGCTGATGTGGCTGAGCCAATTATTCGTTATTTTTAATGCAAAACTTGTCTCCATACGTTTTAAACTGTATAGATGTTGCTATTTTTAACCAAGGCTAGTAATGGACAAAAATTATCACTATAATTTGTCTGAAATTCTTTATTTAAAAACTCTCCTTTAATCCTGGACTTAGCATTTCAAGATCCCTGTGTCGCTTCTCATATGCTGATTTGCTCGCGTCCATTCCTTGTTGCCGCTCATGGCGCTGATTGGTGGCGCCAAAAATCCTTGTTGCTGAATGGTTCCTTGCAGTATACGCCGGGAACTTTAAGCTAGACTCTCGCACTGCTTGATGGCCGCCGCTAGAGGAAAACCTGCAATTGACGTGTGGAGGAATTCCAGCTGCCAGAGGGAAAACTGCATCTACGACATATTTCCCATGGGTGTTGATACAATAATCTAAAATATAATACCTTAATCTTAAAAGAAAATACATTATTTACAGGAAGTGAACTGCGCAACAGCTGACGTGAGGGAGAGCAATGCGGAACTTGATTTCGCAAGCCCTTACACCGCCACCTCCTTAGTGAGATTCCCCCCCCCCTCCTTTTTGACTGTCAGCGACATCGTACCGGGGGTTTGATGTGTCGTCCACTCCTGGTGGTGACACATGTTTTGGGGTGGTTGATTGTCGCGCTATAGTCGTGTTGCGCTGCGCTGGTGGCTGTGTGTCTGCGAGCGCAAACGGTTTACTGAAGCGCACTCTATGAAGCGTCACAGGTGTGCACGTGGGGAAGTGATTTGGTGTTGAAGTTACACACATGCCGTCCTCTGCGGTCTCGGGTAACATTATCGCTGTCTTTAGTCTGTCTACGGAGACAGTTTTCAATTTATTTTTGCAGAATAACTTGAATACTTTTGAACCTCGATAGGCTGTGCGGAATGAACCTTCGTAAGGTCTGACCCGTGGCTGCTGTCCCAAATCAACCCTGATATATGCATGCGTGCATGTTTGGAACGCTGGAGCTATTTTGCCCTTGATTGGGGTCCCATTTGGAGCATGGAATTTTAAGCGTGCCATGACGTGGCATATTTTTATGGCAAATTTGTTTGGAGCTGAATCATTGTAGTCTGTGAGTTCCACGAGGTTCGTCGGGACACGTAGTGTGCAGCCATACAGCATTTCTGCCACAGAACAGTCGAGCTCTGCTTTAGGTGCCGTGCACAGGCCTAACAGAACTAATGGCAGGTTTGTGTGCCAATCTTGCAGATTTTATTGGCACTTGAGGCTTGATTTGAGAGTGCAATGAAATCTTTCGATGATCCCATTGCTCTGGGGATGATATAAAGTAGTGCGATTTTTTCGGATGCCAAGCAATTTACATAATGTGGTTGTTATTTGGCTCTCGAAATTGGCACCGCGATCTGTCGTCAGTGTTTCTGGTACCCCATCCCTGGCAACCCAGTTTATTAGGAATGCCTTGACTATGGTTTCTGCAGTCGTGTCCACTCTCGGTATTGCTTTGAGCCATCTGCTGTATCTATCTATTATAGTCAGTATATAACGGCAGCCATTGCTGTACGGGAGCGGGCCGACAATGTCCATGTGGACCGCTTTGAAATGGTCTGAGACTGGTGCAAAATGTTGAAGAGGTGCCTTATTGTGGCGCATTATTTTGGTCGACTGACAATTTTGACACATTTGAGCTTGTTTGCGAATAATTTTGCTCATGTTTAGCCAAAACGCCTTGGCCTTAATCATTTGGACAGTTCGCCTGATACCGGGATGGGCGAGGTCGTGCTGAGACCTTATGTACCGCTTCCGCATTGATTTCGGAATGAACGGTTATGGCTGGGGCAGTAAAAATTCGTAGGCGATGCCATTTCTGCAATCTAGTTTGTTTGGGTATGCTTCGCCCTGTGAAACCCTCTCTGCCGATTTGATGGCCCAGGAATTCGAAATTTTCCTGGACGAATTTGCACTTTGCCATGTTGATGACTAATCCGTACGTTTGGAGGCGTGTGAACAGGGATTCAATGTGGCCGTAATGGTCGTCTTCGGTGTTGCTTGTTTTTAACACGTCATCTACATAAGAATATGCATTGTTGATGCCTCTGAGCACTTCATGCATGATCCTCTGGAACGTTTGGGGTGCCTCCCTGAGCACAAAGGGTAATCGAGTATACTCAAATAACCCAAAAGGGGTTGTGACAGCGGATTTTAGTATGTCTGCTTCGTTGACAGGTATGGCATAGTATGCCGAATGTAGATCTAATTTACTGAATTATTTCAACGCGCTTACTTGTAGTGCAAAGTCATGAACGTGAGGAATTCCGTACTTATCGTCTTTTGTCATAAAATTGCGCCGTCTGAAATCGTTTGTGGCTCTCCATCCCTCTCTTTTCAGTAGGAGGTGGAGCGGAGCAGCCCACGGGCTTGCTGAGGGGCGCACAATTCCTAAACAGAGTAGTTCTTTGATTGTATTTTTTTGCGATTGCAAGTTTGTCTGGGGCTAATGGTCTAGGTCTGTTGAATAGCAGTGGCCCTTTTGTTGGTATATGGTGGATCGTGCTGTAAGGCGGGCATTGTTTTAGCGTTTCCGGTTCGGTTATTACAGAGTATTTTTTTAGTAGCGCCCTGCACCTGTACGGTATTTGGTCGCCGGCGCCGACTATTCGCATCGCAGCATCGAGCCGGGCCCGCGTGGCATTCGCAGTGAGGGTGGTCGTCGGATCGAGGAGTACCATGTTTTTGAAATTGATGGTGAGGTCACAGTGGGTTAGGAAATGTATGCCTTGAATTGGCGTGGTTACATCAGCTATGATGAAGTCCCATTGAAAATCTCTACGGAGTCCTAACTCAATGGTTAGAGTTTTGCGGCCGTAAGTAGCGATGTTGCTGCCTAACGCAGCTGTTAGCATCAAATCTGCGCCCTGGGATCTATTGTCTGCGGTCGCTGGGAGGCAACTGAGTGAAGCTCCTGTGTCGACTATGAACTGAATGTGCGTCTTGGTATAGTATATCCTCATGGCCGTAACTTTTTCTTCAAATTTGTCCGAGTCTCTATCGCTGGCCACAATTAAGACTTGGGTTTGGCGTTTCCCGAAGTCCAAGTGCACGGTAGGTTGCATTTCGTGGCCTTAGAGCCAAATTTATAGTGATACCAACACGTTTCGAATTTAGAGTTATCATGGGGCTTTGAACGACTTTGTTGTGGCGATTTTGAACGATCGGTGCGCTCTCTACCGCAGCTGTCGCCTCTGCGTCGGACCGATTGCTCTAGCTTTTCGTGCTTCGCAGCTAGGCTCGTCATGCTCGTTTGGAGTTTTTTGATAATGTCCGTGACTTGAGTTAATTCGTTCTGTGGGTCCGACGCTGGCATTGCTGGCTTTAGTGACATCGGAGTGAAATTACACGCAATGACGCCGTTCGTTGCCGGTTCGCTGATTTGTGCTATCGAGGGGCTGTTTCGTGCCTCTAACTCCATAATGCGGTCAGCCTGAGGGGCTAATTTCTCCAAGCTTAGCTCGTCTACTGCTAACGCAAATATTGCTGGCACATTTGATGGGAGTCTTTGGAGGAAGAGCGTCTTGAGGAACGCTTCGTCAGGCTTGGCTGGTCCATTGACTGATTTCAGTATTTGACGTAGGAAAACTGACAATTTTCTGTCACCAAGTTCTTCGCGATTCAATAATTTTCCAATGCGTTGGCGCGCTGAAAGTTCGTAACTGTTTTGCAGCTCTGTTTTGAAGGTTGCGAAAGGATTTTCCTTTGGGGGATTCAAGACGTTGTTTCTTATTTCCGCCGCTAAATCCAGCCCTAACGCACCTATCACTACCTTAAATTTGACCAAGGGGTCGTTATCGCTTGAAGGTAAAATAACGTTTCGACCTGCGCAAACCATAATGGTACATCGCTTGTATTGAACGGTGGAAGCAGGACCGAAATCGGCGTTTTCGGTATCGTCACCGGGGGGTGGTGGCGGTGGTGGTGCGTTTTCGTCGGTTTTCACCATGTTGGCTTGTTTGCACGCGCTTGGATCTTAAATTGAAAAACTGAATTTGGTATAAACTGAAATGAATTATACTGAGAACGAACGGTATTGAGTATCTGAATTTCGCAGTTATGCATTTATGAACGTTATTCAATTTGAATCGCCGTGACACTGAACTAAAAATTGAACGCTCCGATTCGTATTTATTTTTAGAGTCTGAGCAGTCACGATATGTATAATATGAACGCATATGCAAAGAGTAATGTCGTTAATTTGAAACCGCTACAATCATTAATTCTGATGTAACGTATTTATTTTTAGTTAAGTTATACACAGTTATAATTGATGCACCGCTCGGCACTGTACTTGACTGGACAGTCAATTTCAACAGTCGGGGCTCGATCGCCGCTGCTCGTGCTTGGCTGATCTGAACAGTTACGGATTATGTGCCGCGAGTCGTTTCCTCTAACGCAGTGATGTTGGCAAATGTTCTGTCTCTGTCCCGCTGAACTGTTAGGTTTGTCAAGTGGTGTCTCTGTCTGTGTTGTCCCTAAGCTGGGCGCTGCGTGCCGTGCCTTTCCTCACGCTATGGCTTGCAACTGTCAGCGGTGGTCTGCGGGCAAAGAGCATTTCTACCTGCTTCCGGCTGTTTAACTCGCTGCTTGGGCAATGCTTGCCGCGTGTGTGACTGCACCGCACGCTACTCTATTCGCTGGCTGCCTGCACTGTGTTTGCGCGTTGCCAAACTGCTGATGCTGCGTTGATGCACTGCCGTCCAGTTCAACGCTTTGAACGTGACTGAATTTGAGCAGTGTGGCCCGCATCAACTTTATTTAAAATCGTGCATTGGCCTTCTGCTGCGTTATTGTGATATTTTGTGCTGTGCAGCTGCCGCGGCATTCGTGCATGTAATATTATTAAATTTAAATAGAGACATGTTATTTGAACACTCATAAGGTGAAGATGATGAAAAAACGTACATTGTATAAAATATTTTAAGTTTCCTATCGGAAATGAACACACAAATGTACCTGGCTATCAGCCCAATGCAGTTTAACGAAGCTATGCGTGTTCTCCGTGAAATGAAATGCAATGACAGAAGACATGCAGTTCGTGGATTTGCTGTTTTCTAGCACATGTAGAATGGAAATTTCTGAGTGTTTTCTGCATACATTGTATTTACCATGTTGTCACTCACGACCACTGACATACATGTGAATTATATCAACAAGAATATTCCCTCGACTAGGGGAATAATTCGATATTCGAGTGAGTTGTTGAGAACTGTGTGGGTTTTTGACCGACTTTAGCTGTATGCTTTGTTGCCACGCTGCCACTAGTGCTGCATTGCCGCTTTGTGCGCTGCCGTCATGGTTCAATTATTTGAACTTGACTGAATTTGAGCAGCGTGGCCCACATCAACCTCATTCAAAAGTCGTGCAGTGGTTTTCTACTGCGTTGTTGTTGATTGCGCGACGCAGCTGCTGCAGCGTGCGTGCGTGTGATAATCTTAAAGTTGAACACACACATGAATGTTATGAGTCATCACTGAAATGATCATGACTACTGGGCAGGCGTGGAGTGCAAAGATGACACGAATGATTCCTGTCGCATGGTTTAATTTAACTCTGCATTTGACACTTGGGATGCATGGGTACGTGTGCTTGAGTTGGCCTTATTTTCAATGACTGTTTTCATTGGTTATATGCCGTTAAGTTTATTTTGCATTATTATTAATTCAATTCACTTGAGTCCCACGTGGTTTATGGATTCAACGTATTATGCACCACTGCATTGAAAATGTTGATTTTTCTGTTCCATTGAAAACTTGAATGCAGAGGACAAGGTATCTTTGTGCACGAGTTTGATTATCTCCAAAATTAGAATGATTTTTTGCATTTGTTCAAAGATTACACATGCTTTGACACAATTGCGACTCGATGCATTGTAATAGAAAATTCACATTTTCTAGTTAAAGTGAAGTTCATAATTAGGTTCCTTGCACGCATTGGTATTCCCTGTTATGAGGTGTTTTCTGCTGCCAAACCCGTGAAATTTTCGTTGACGCCAGGGGCCAATGTGTAGGCATCCAGATATGCTGCGGTCTGGGCGTGCCCATCTGGTTGCCTGTACTGTAGTATGCAGGCCTCAGCGTACAGTTGAGTCACGTGGCCCAGTCACATGTATAAGTCATAATGCCATTTCTGGCTAATTTTGAATGTTGAAAGGTTTGAATCGTGTTCATTATTGGAGCTGAATCATTATTTTTTTCTTGAGTTATCTCCTTAGGTCTGTTATAAATGTGAATAGTTTTTGGAGGTCACCAGCTGGTGACCCCCAGCTGGTGACCCCTTAATTCACCTGGTTGAATTTTAGGGTTTGA
>SDVV010005942.1:0-18820 GCA_016164225.1 Gammarus roeselii
CCCACCCCACATAGTGGACCTTGACTCTTCCATCACGAAGGTCCACCACCTTGACATTGTACATCCTTCCATCTTTTTTGTCTTGACACCTCAGCAAGTCACCCCTCACAAAAACACTCCCCCTCCCAACCACCGCACAATTCGCTCCAACCATTGTTCTCCGCAGAGCAATTATAATTCTTGTTTAGTAAAAATGATTTTCAAATTTTATTTCTTTTCCATAAAAATCCACATTAAAAGTAGGCATTGGGTGGGAGAGACATAGATGTAGACGTAGTGATAGAGCGTACAATGGAAAGGCAGGAGTGGAGACTAGTTTTGACGCTGTCCTGATGTGTTTTTCGCTCTTGGCGTCTTGTTGAGAAAAAGGATTGACCTTGGCAAGTATTGACAGCGGCAGCGGCCGAAACCGTTTAGCTCCAATGTCAGTAAATTTTCCCTCTTTCCTTGTCTTCTTTCAAGCTTTGGTTTACAAAACTGTTGTTGGTCATCTCAACGGAAACTAGAATAACCCAAATTATCTGGAAGAAAACTTGCCTGGCCCAACCTCAACCGCCAAATGACAACTGAACTTGGATGTTGGGTAAGCCACTGACAGATAAGTGTGGGCCAAAATTAAAGTTGTCCAAAATTGCTAGATTTTTCTAACCAAGTCTTCCATCTTGCAAGGGAGAATGCCCAAAGGTCAGTCTGACAAGACTAGAATGTGAGTCAGCACAGTTATTATGTGGCACGGGAGCGTTAAGACACAATTCATTGTTTATAGTCCATTGCCTCTGCACAGACTCCAAAAGTCTCAGATCCCCCATATATCCCTCATTTCACACACAGGAGCAGTATTCCAAGAAGAGCCTTATATGAGCTATAAACAATGAAACCATGTAAACAGATCTTCTATTGACAGTAGAACAGAGCAGACTGGTTGCCAGAGAAGAAGCCCTTTAAACAACATTTTTCACATGGATATGAAATTACTACCTTGAGTCAACAAGCACTTCCAAGTCCCTGCAGGAATCAACAAGCTCATGTGCCACACCATTCAAATTATAAGCAATTCCACCATCAAGCTACTCGGATTCAAGACAATCCCTGTAAAAACACATATATAGACATTTGGCAATGTTCAGAGAGAGATTTCACGACAAGGAAATTGACTGCACAAAATTAAGATCTCTCTGCTAAGAAGACACACCCAGGCAAACTGCTTGTACTTTGCATGGGTTGCTCGAATAAAGTTTGAAGTCATCAGCAAAAGCCTTTCACTTACAAGCCACTCCCTCAGCAACATGATCAATATACAGCAGAAACAGGAGCGGACCCAGCACAGAACCCTGGGGCACTCCACTCGTCACCTCCCAAATGTCACTGACGATTCCCCCAACAGCTAAACACATTTGTCTCCCAATCAGAAAACTATGAATCCAATCCAACAATCCACTATGAATACCCACACACCATATTTTGGCCAACTAAACAGAATGATTGACAACATCAAATGCCTTGGAGAAATCCAGAAAGACCACATCCACCACCATTCCCTCATCCACCAGATCAGTAACCTCACCATATGTTAGCAACAGTTGATCGACCATGCTCCTTCCCACCCTGAATCCAAATTGGCTGCTTGACAAAACACCAGAATCTTCCAGGAAAGACACCAATTGCAACAAAATAACCCGCTCCAGCACCTTACAACATACAGAAGTGAGACTCACAGGTCAATAAATGAGAGGGTTGCTCCTTGCACCTGACTTTAATCAGGGAACAACATGAGATTCCTTTCAGGCCCCCGGCGAAACTAACTGGCACAACTCAGGGAGTTTTGTGGACAAGTTTGTTCCCACTCAAGACTCTGCATCACAATCAAGCTGGTTGCGGGGCGCAGTATAAGCTTTTGAAAGGGGAGCATGGTAGGTAGCATGAGGAGGTGTTGGCATCCTTGCAGAGATTTAGTGGGCCTAATTCTGAGTACAGAAATTTATCACGCTACAGCCAGTGTTTGTATGAGCAGAAATTAGCAGACAACTTCTTTGTTGCTCCCAAGATATTTCACTCCTATATCAGAGGAAGAAAGAAGGGCTGTCTTTCTGTTGGTCCTCTGAAGCTTCCATCTGGTGAGATTGTTGCTGGTCAGAGAGACATGAGTCAGCAGTTTGTTCGACTATTTTTTGTCTGTTTTTGTGGATGCTGATCCTGCCGGCCCTTCCCCACATCAGTTTTTTCCTGGAAAATTTAATAAGATTTGTGTGACTAGACCGTCAGTTTCAAAGGTTCTAGGTGGTTTAGACTCATCTTCTGCCCTGTGACCTGATGGCATTCACCCTGGTGTTTTGAAGTCATGTTCTTGGCAGCTGTCATTGCTCTTGTCTCTGTTTTTTGCAAAATCATTGAACCTGGGAGTTTTACCAGAGGCCTGGAAGGAATCTCTTGTTGTTCCTATATTCAAGTCTGGTTCAAGAAGTAACCCTGTCAATTACCAACCTGTGAGTCTTTCTTCTGTTTGCTGTAAGGTGCTGGAGCGGGTTATTGTGTCCCAGTTGGTGTCTTTACTGGAAGATTCTGGCATTTTGTCTGAGGGTCAATTTGGTTTCAGAGTGGGAAGGAGCACTGAAGACCAACTTTCTCTTACTTATGGTGAGGTCGCTGATTGGGTAGATGAGAGAGAATGGTTGTTGAAGTGGTCGTTCTGGATTTCTCTAAAGCGTTTGATGTGGTCAGTCACTCGGTTTTGTTGGAAAAACTGAGATGTGTGGGTATTCCGGATGGACTGTTAGATTGGATTTGTATTTTCTGATAGGGAGGCAAATGTGTGTTCCTGTGGGGGGAGTTGTCAGTGACTTTAGTGAGGTGACAAGTGGTGTGCCCCAGGGTTCTCTGCTGGGTCCGCTCTTGTTCTTGGAACATGTCAATCATGTTGCAGCAGGTGTGGCTTGTGAGTGGAAGGACTTTGCTGATGACTTCAAACTTTATTTGAGTTTCCCCCACGATGTACAAGCAGTTCGCCTTGGTGTGTCTTCCTTGCAGAGGGATCTGAATTTGGTGCAGTCGTGTGTCGTTATCATGGAATCTCTTGTTGAACATTGACAAGTGTGTCTTTATGTGTTTTTACAGGGGCCCTCTTGAATTGGAGCAGATTGATGATAGAACTTTTTATTATTTGAATGGTGTGGTACTTGAGCTTGTGATTCCTTTAGGGACTTGGGAGTGCTTGTTGACTCAAGGCTGGGGTTCCATCTCCACGTGAGGAGTGTTGTAAGAAAGGCTTCCACTCTGGCAACCAGTCTGCTCCACTCCACTGTCAATAGGAGTTCTGTTTTCATGGTTTCTTTGTTCATTACTCATATAAGACCCATCTTGGACTACTGCTCATGTGTGTAGAATGTGGGGGATCTGAGACGGTTGGAGTCTGTGCAGAGGAGGTGGACCAGGGAGATTAATGGGCTGGGTGGAGTGAACTATGGTGAGCAGCTCAAAGCAATGCAGCTGTTTTCTGTGAGGGGGAGGTTGTTGCGTTCTGATCTTGTGAAGTGTTGGAAGATTTCATTGTTCTGTTGATTCAGGTTTGTCTGCTTCGTTTGAGAGAGCTTGGGATGTTGGCGCACATGGGCATTCTTTCAAGCTAGTGGTTCCTTGCTGTCAGATGGACTATAAGCACAGATTCTTATATCCTTGCTGTGTGCAGATTTGGAACTGGCTGCTCGCGGATGGGGTGCAGTGTGATTCACTTCGCGGCTTCAAGAGGGCCCTGGCAAAGGAATTGGGGGCAGTGTTGTATGAGTTTTGCTAGACTCAATTTGATGTGATATTGTGGTTTTGTTTGTGTTGCTGAAAGTTGTAGGCAGTTGTTGACTGTCTTCATTGTTTTGTTTTCTTTGGACCTATTGAGCGCATTCCGACCAGCGTCCTGCTGCAGTGCTTGTACCGTGCCATTCTTTTTGATTGCTGGCACGCTGAGGTGTACTGCCTCCTATGCTTGCATGCTCTGTCGGGGATGTTGGGGCTGTGGGGGGCTGCAAAGGGGAGATACAAAGGCAAGTTTCAACGACTTCACAAATATCAAAGACAAGAGCAATGACAGCTGCCAAAAACATCGCTTCAAAACACTAGGGTGGATACCATCAGGTCCAATGGCAGAAGATGAATCTAAATTGTCCAGAACCGGGGAGACAAACAGTTTTGACACACAAATCTCACAAAATTTCCCAGGAAAAAAATTATGTGGGGAAGGGCCGGCAGGATCAGCATCCACAAAAACAGACCAAAAAGAGTCCACAAACAGCTGATTCATGTTTCTCTGATCAGCAACAGCCTCACCAGATGGAAGCTTCAGAGGACCAACAGAAGGACAGCTCTTCTTTCTTCTTCTGATATAGGAGTGAAACATCTTGGGATCAACAGAGAAGTTGTTGGCTAATTCCTGTTTATACAACCACTGGCTGTTGCAAGGAAAAATTTTGTAGTCAAAATTGAGCCTACTGAACTTCCCTGAGGACACCAACACCTCCTCATGCTACCTACCAAGCTCCCTATTCAAAAGCTTGTACTGCACCCAAGCCTCAGATCTACTGATCATCAGCTTTGTAGGGCTCCACCACCAGCTTGACGGCAAAGCAGTCTCAAATGGGAACAAATCTTTCAACAAGCAAATGGATAACTGACTGAAACAAACTATAATTCTCCTCAGTGCCGTACAGGAACTCATAAAGCCAGTCCTGATTGCTGGCGCGCTGAAGTGTACTACCTCCCATGCCTGGGTTCCCTGTTGGCGGGACTGTTGGGGCTGTAAAGGTGAGATACAAAGGTGAGATAGTGCTCCAGCAGTGTTATTTTTTTCATTATAACATACTATTTGCTCTTTCAAATATTTAGACTACATGTGATGTCAAAGAAATTGGTCTGTCATTTGATGGGCTTGTGAGGCCACCACCTCTTGCTAGCAGGAAGATGACCACATGTTTCATGGTCAGTGGGACATCGGAATTGTCCTGATATTTTGGTCACAACATTTGTATGGGTCTTGACAGTACCTGTTTGCATTGTTTCAATAGAAGCTGGGATGTTGTCTGGTCGGGATTGTAATTTCAGTGATGTCAATGTTAAGATCAGTCAATGAAAATTCAGAGGCAATTTCAGGATTTGTCCAGTAAGCATTGGGATACTGAATACCCCTCTGCAATTTTCACTCAACAACTTGCTCATTGCTTTGTTTCATCTACCAGTTAACCGGATTCATCAATTAATGGGCCAATTTTAGTTTTAGAAGTTGAAAATATTGCTGCATAAGCAAAGAAAAACTTTGATTTTTTTGTAATTTTTTCAATAGATTTCATAATGGGGATGTTGAGGTTTTGGTTCCTTTTCTGAGGCCTCCTCACTTACCAGTCATTTGTGACTTATTTGTTTGTGAATGGGAGCCTGGTGGCGCAAGACACCAAGCTATGAAGTTTTCCTGGCACCGGGGTAACTATGACTCCATTCCCAAAGCATTGTCAAGAATTAAGTAGCCTCTCAAATTTGTCTACCTGGGTGTTTGTGAGGCAAATAATGTGTTCCTCACTATACTGAGGAAGTTGATAGACTAACATGTGCCTCTTCCTGGTGACTCACTTAGGGTGCCATGGGCAGTCACGCCTTCCCACGGTTTGAAGGTGAGGAAAGCAAATGCGTGGAATGAGTAGAAGGTCTTAAGAAGGAGGTTCAGCAGGATTGACCAGGGTACTTTGGAGTCACTAGCCATCATTTCTTGATCTCAACTGTCAGTTTTGAAATTATGTGTTATCCAGCCAATCTCATTACGAGGAATATCTGATGCAACATTTTAATGACACCCCAAAGCTGTTCCATGCTTACATCCGAAGGGAGAAGAAGAAAGGTCATCTTGGTGTTGGACTACTTTGTGATGCAGGTTGACAGCTGGTTTGCAGTCCACTAGAGATGGCTGAGCTCCTGTCATCTGCGTTCTCTGGCATATATAGAGTGGATATTCCTCCCACTCCTGCTCCTTTCCAGTTATTTGATGGCAAAATAAGTGAGTTTGTTGTAAGGTTACCGTATGTCTCTGACGTTCTGGCTGGGCTTCATGTTAGTTTGGCAATGGGCCTGGATGGACTTCATCCAAAGTTGCTGAGGGAGTGTGCTGTGCAACTGACACAGCCTCTCTTTATAACCTTCAACCTTTCTCTGCCGAGTGGATTGCTCCCTGATGCAAGGAAGAGTTAATTGGTTATTGCAATTTTTGAATGCAAATCAGTATGCAATCCCTTCAACTATTGTCCTGTTGGCCTTACCTCAGTTTGTTGCAATTCAATGGAGAGGATTGTTGCTGCCAAGCTGGTGGACTAATTAGAGTCTAATCAGCTCCTTTCTTCCAGACAGTTTGGATTTAGGAAGGCAAGATCAACAGAGGATCAGATGTTGCTGGTCTTTTCAGATGTAGTTAAGTCTGTTGATGCTGGCTTGATTGTGGATATGGCCATGCTTGATTTTTTTTAAGGCATTTGATGTTAAGTTCCATCCTGTTCTGCTTTTGAAGTTACAGGCTCTTGGTGTTTCTGGGCTCATGTTGAGATGGATTGGTGGTTTTCTTGACTCGCGAATTATGTGTGTTGGGGTTGATGGAGTCAATAGTGAGCCCAGGGATGTTTGAGTGGGGTTCCTCAGGGGTCAGTCTTGGGTCTGATCCTCTTTCTTACATATGTTCATTTTTTAACGGATGGCCTTGTGTCTAAGTTTGGCCTATCTGCTGATAATTTAAATAATTATTTTTTGTTTGCGCGTCACAATGTTGATGTGTCTGCTTAGCAGGGGCTTCTTGACCAACTATTTCAAACTGCATCTTCATGGAACATGTTCTTGAACCCCAGCAAGTGTGTTGTTTTACTTTTTAGATGAGAATTTGCTAAATGAATTGGTCCAGGTGATGAGGTTGTTTACACTCTTGAGGGGGAGGGGAGGCTAGGTTGGAGTTTGTCCAAGTTCAACGTAATTTGGGAGTTCATGTGAATGTTGGTCTTAAATTCTATGGACATGTCAGAGAGGTTGTGTGACAAGCTGCTGGTCTTTGTAGTGATTCGCTAAGGTCGACACTGAACAGAAACCCAGATTTTGTGGTCACACACTTTGAGATGCATGTCAGGCCCATTCATGACTATTGTTCTTGTGTGGAATCTTGGTATGTCCAAGATGTGATTTTGCTTGAGTCTGTTCGGAGGTGGTGGACTAAACAGAGCATGGTCAATCTGAGTTGTCATACCTTGACAGGCTGTGGACTTTAAATTTGTTCTCTATCAGGGGCAGGTTCCTGAGAAGTGACCTCATAAAGTATTAGAGAGTTCTGTGTTGTGACACACACAGAGGGCTTTCCTTTGTCCATTCTGTTCCAGAGGTAGCTGGATGGTAGGACACGGGGACATTCGCACAAACTCTTGGCGCCCCATTGCTCTGTGGATGCGGCAAAGAGGTTTTATAATGTGTGGTGCATTAGGATATGGAATGAGCTGCATGCTGCTGTTGAGTCTTCTACCATTTTTGCTTTCAAGATGGAATTAGCTGAGTTTTTTGGGTATAAGTGGTTAGAGTACTAGCAGCTTGTTGTGTGTCTAATAGTGTTGGTGGTTTTGTGTTGGTGGTTTTGTGTTGGTGGTTTTGTGGTGCTTGTTTTTTTCATTTGTTTTTTTGCTGCATTGTAGTATTGCTTGGTTGCTCTTCATAAAGATGGCCTTGAGTGTGTAGTTCTGCGCGATCCTTGTTGATGCTGGACGGTATGGGTGTGCTGGCCTCTCTTGGCTTGGTGCACCTGACGATCAGGCATGCTGAGCTCTTGGGGGGGCTGCAAAGGTAAGAATCAAGGTGAGAATCAGGAACAGTACAGAACCTAATACTTAACCCTAGAGACCACCACGAACTACTTCCCTTGACTCATTTTAAAGCCTCATAGAATGACCAACCAAAAGAGAACAAGTCTGGTCAAGCAGAACTACCCCAACTCTAATCTTTCTCAGTTTATGAATCGCACATCATGGGAAACAGCATCAAATGCCATTGAAAAATCAAGCAGCACATCCATAACAAAACCATCATCCCAGACCAAAACATTTCAATTAGTCAAGAGAAGCTGATCCCCATTAGAACAAAATTGACTAAATCCAAACTATGGCGGAGAGAGAATCTTATTGCCCACAAGAAATGCAACCAAACATTAAACAAAAATATACTCCAAACTCTTGCAGCACACGGAGGTCAGACTAACAGTGCAGTAGTTCAGTGTGAATCATATTTATATTTGCCCTTGAACATGGGGAATCACAATCTTGACTCCAGCCAAAGTCTAACATGACACCACAATGTAAGACCTCTGAAATAGTTAGCTAAGATATGACAAATGCCTTAACAGTACACACGCACCAATTTTCAAGAAGTTTGGTATGTAAGCCAACAGGATTCACTACTACTGAAACATGAAGAGCCAGTAACAAGCCAAGCACCCGAGAATGAGTGACGACATGATTGGGCATCAATTCATGAAAGACCGATCAGAAAGTCGGATTGGATTAAGAGGAACCTTGCCAATAAAAAACAACAACAATGCATCTACCAAGGCCTCACCCACGATCTGGGGACTGTGAACATGCCACCAACAACACAACAAGGCCCAACAGATGAATAACACTTCTTCATATTACTGATATCTAAATCTAAGTTTTGGAATCTCACAAAATCAATTCATGAGGTGCTCCACATGCTGTGCACAACTCTCAATGACATGGGTTTGATACTGGTGGTTCAAGGTGTTAAAAATAAATATCACCTGCACAGAACAAGGATGCCCACTACCAAAGGAAGCTTTCTCCCATTCAAAGTTCTAACTGGCAAGAGTGCTCTCTAACATCAACTGCTGTAGTAGATGAACAGACAGAAATATGTTATACCAGTGCAAACCTAGGAATAATATATCATACTTTGCCACTTCAAGCATCTCACTTCACTTGGACCACAAACAGTATCTCTGAAACTGGCCGGCACCCCACCAGGGCCCTTATTGTCACGTCCAACTGAATCATTGCAACCACCAACACCACCACAATCACTGGAATTGTGACTACTAGAGCCATTTTACCAACCACCACAATTGCCAGCAACACTACAACTGTCAACAACACTATCAGAGACCACACAACTACCAGAAACACCCTAACCCTCAGCACCTTGCTGATTTGGGAGTTCATATGGATGTTGGTCTCTAGTATCCCTGGACATGTCAGGGAAGTTGTGCAACAAGCTGTTGGTCTCTGTGGTGATTTGCTTAGGTTGACTGTGAACAGAAGTTCGGATATTATGGTCACACTGTGTTGCATGTCGGGCCCATTCTTGACTACTGTTCTTGTCTGCGGAATCTTGGTCATGTTCAGAATGTGAATTTGCTCATATCTGTTCAAAGGAAATGGACATAACAGGTGCATGGCCTGTCTGAGGTGTCTGTCCTACCATGACACATTGCTCTAAATTTGAATGAAGTTGACTTTAAAATTGCCCATTCTGTTCCAGATTTGCCCTTTTTGTTTCAGAGATTGCTGGATGGTAGGACACAGGGACATCTACACAAACTCTCAGTCCCTAGTTGCTCTTTGGATTTGGCAGTTTTTTAATGTTAGGTGCATTAAGATATGGAATGAGCTACCAGCCCTTGTGGTTGAATCTTCCATGATTTCTGCCTTCAAGATGGGATTGGCAAGTGTTTGGGGGATAGGTTGTTTAACCAACGGGGGCTTGTTGCATTTCCAGTCTTGTTGGTGGTTTTGTGATGTGTCCTGTTGATATCATTGATTTTTTTTTGTTTGGAGGAGGGGGGGGGTTCATGTGCTTAGTGTTCACAAGTATGAGTGAATTTGGGTATGTTTTCTGGAAGCCAATGGTGCAGGGTCCTTGTGTGTGCTGGTGCACATGGCTGTGCTAGCTTGTCTTGACTTTGTGAACCTGATGAGACATGCTCAGCCCTTGGAGGGGTGCAAAGGTAAGAAACAAAGTTAAGAATAGCCAACAGGAACACCTGAGCTGCCAGCAACCCCACAACAACTGCCATCATCCATAACCCAATGGTCCCCAGCACCACCATCACCACCACTTCCCAGGGAAAAGCTCTGCAACACTGCCCTCCCAAGCAATCAACTCCAGGCACTGATTGTACATCAAATCTCTATGAACATTCAGAATTTAACTCAACATGCATCTGTTCATTTGCAGTATTTAGTAACTTGTAACTCTCATCATTAACAACCAATGCTCTAAAAAAGCCATTAGAATTCAGACACTTCATGTCCTTCAGTTTAACCATGCCAACCTTCAAAACCCAACAGATTCTAGAAAATATTCCTTTCACTACTTTAACATCATTTGATCCAAAACCTCAGAATAATATACTTTCTACAATGCTTTTGATCATCTAGCTCTCTTGGTTCTGAATGCACCACCTATTCATTTGTCAAACTGGACACTTTCTAATCAATTTCACTCATCATATACCACTCACAACAGCTAAATCAGTTGCACACTTCTCGATCATATTGTAGTAGTAGTAGTAGTTGCATCTTAGTTCACCCAGATCCCAATCATACTCTCCACATCCTCCACAAGCATCACAACAAACTGTCAACATTACATAACACGTACAGACACCTCAGACAATCTCTTGGAAATGCTACCTACAGCAGCAGGCAGCTGATCAAATGCCAACATAAAGTCCAACTGGCTTCCACCACCCCCACGCAACACTTGCACCAAAACAATACTTCAACGCATTTCTTCCCTCCCTAATGATGCCCCTGGTAATTCAAACACATTTTGAATGTATATACATGAAATTCCCATTTATAAAATGAGCAGGTATATGAGAATGCACAGACAATATGATCATAGAAAGAGCAGCGTGCACCAACACCAGAACCCTCAGTGCACAGAAGCACTCCCAGCATTGACACACCTAGATATCCAAGGACCCCACGTGGAAACACCTTCACCACACATACCAGCATTGCAAAAACAGTCGGACAGCAAAAGTGGGCAATGTAGATCCTTGGTCACCTCCACAGCATCCTACAACACTGAACACAATGATGGAAGACATGGGCAGAGGCAAGATGGACCTATCATCCACATTAGAGCACAGTCACCATCACCAAGCACAAGACCAGGAGAGCCAGGCCATGACTCCCCCAAATTGTCTGCCTGCAGGCAGCATGAGTTCCTGGTCAGCCACCCATAAAGGTTTCCATCATCTACAGTGAAGCTTTCACCATCACCAATCTCAAAAACCAGGTGAGTCAGGCCTGGATTCACCCTCCTTGCCTGCCTGCAGCCTGCAGGCAGCTCAAGTGCCTTTATTCAGGTTTCAGAATTTTTGACCATGATTTGGGAAAAATTTCATCTCCCAGAGATCCTAATCAAAAAGTCTGCAGTTAGGAGGCATGCCCACTCATCCCTTGTCCTCCTGGTAGGGCAACAAACCTTGTGCAGCGAGATTACCCATTCCTCTGGCAACAAAATCATGATAGGATACTTTGTTGGTAGTCCTCCATTGGGCTCTGTGGTTTGAATAGCTCCACAATTCCAGGCCAAAAGGAAATATATATCCTTTCATTTTGGAAAATATAAAGGAATAGTTTGAATTCCATTTTAGTCATGGTGGTTGACTAAACAGCTCGCAGAAATTTAAACATGATCTTCAATCACCTTTAAATTAGTTTAGAAACTATCAAAGAAATTTTCAACTAGGAGCAGTGAAATAATAGAGTGGATAGATTAGATTTGGGGTTGTTGAAAAAACTCCAGACCAAGATAATGTGACCTCACACTGAATCAGATAATTACAAATCTTTCAAGTATTTATTAACAGAGGTAGGAATAATTCTAGATTGATGACAAGATTCCCTGAAGACAATTGGATATCCCCAATTAATCTCAAAATTTGCCATGTGGGAATACTTGTCACATTCTGCAAAAATTGAGAATACCACCCAGTTCTCATCATGGCAGACTGGCAGAGCACATAAGCAAAGTAACAAATGGCTAGCTGCTAGCCTACTACAAAGTCTGTTGAGAGCCTAGTAGGGTTAGAGGTATAGCCTACTACAAAGTCTGTTGAGAGCTAAGTAGGGTGAGAGGTATGTATTACAATTTTCCTAGTTGCCTGGAATAGTTCTCAGGCATGAAGAAGCTATTTAGCAATAGGCATCATGATCTAAAATATAGTTTGGTGTTCAAAATGTCTCAAAGCTCTCAGCATAAACTTCCCTTCTCTGCAGTCTGGGCTACCTTGGGTAGAATAGTGGGCTGACTCCACCTGCAAATATTTCTAGTGCCCCTCAGCCCCAGCTCTGGAAGGTGCCGGGCATTGGCACTGGCCAAAAAAATTTAGACGATAGCAGAGTGCTATGAGAAAAAATAACCATGACACCGGATGATTTATAAAACAAAGGTATAGGTTAATAGCTTTTTTTGCCACATGTTATAGGTGGCACTTACCAGTACGGTACAGGTAGAGGTTTAACTTAAAAGATGAAAAACACAACTTGTTATCACACTTCTATTCTTATCGATGCTCCAAAATGAATCATTGCCTAGCAAAAGCAAAGTATCAGCAAGGACAAAATGTTCATTTAATATTAGTTCGCGTAAATGCAATTATAGGCTTCTGTTATGGATTGTTTTATATGACGTCGCAGCATACTGGATACAATTCACATTATTGCGGAATCTGAAACGAGTCCATAACTTTCATTTTGATATGTACGGTACTCTTTACTGCACTGAAGCCACCTATCACAGGATGACGTAACCGACTGTGAACGAGTTCATCGAAAGATTTAGATTAGATAATGGGTTAATCTCCACCGGAGCCGAGACGCGAGTCATCACAAGCTCCCCCGTAGGTTCTTCCGAGGAGTTCATATGAATGTATAATGAATCTGATGCAAGAAAAATTACTGCTCATATTAATGTGAGCACTACGATGTCATGATCGCAGTCGAACATAGCACATGATGAGCGGTTGCGTATACACAGCAGGATTTATTACGCCAGCTTACCTCCCAACACTCCACTGGGCTTGACCAATGAGGTGGCAGCATTAGATGCCAAAATTTAACAAATGGCATCTGCGTTTATTCAGGCTTGCAAAATAATCATTGTAATCACATCGTTTGTTCATTTGCAAACGTTTTCAAACAATTGTATCATAACAATAATGCAGTAATGGTTCAATGACATAAACATATTATATCTACGTATGTACAACTTTTCTTCCCTTATCCGATTCCGTGTTGGTGCATTTATACGCGTTCACGGTATCTATAACTGCGAACAACCTATTTTTGCGTATTGTACCGGTTTGGGACGCGTTCTGTACGTATGATTTGAAATTATTGATTTGTTGTTCAGTTGTTGAAAGAGAGTACCGACGGACATTGCGCTGTAGTTTTTGAAACATCATATGAGTGTCAATTATGGGAATATTTATATCTAGGGTCATATAGGCGCGTTTGATCTGGTGCATGAAACAAGTAAAAGTAGTTCACTGATCATGAACTGCGGTGCTATATTCCTACACCCGAGGGAGTATGAAATCGTTAGATGTGTTTTTCGCTAAACATGAGCTCAATATATTTCACAAAATTAATTATTCGTATTTCAGCTGTCACTCTTCATGTAGTCGATGTTGAATTAGTAATGAAAAAGAGTTGACCATCCGTGAGAAATATAATGAAAAATATATTTGCACGTGTTTCTTTAGGAGGTATAGTCCCAGAGTGGTCGCGGCAAAGTGAGTGGTAAACAGAATAGTTAGCGTTCGACGTCATCGTGAATGAAACTATGGAATGTGCCGGATGACACAACCAAAGTTTGACTGTGGTGGGAAATTGTTAGCCGGAACGAATAATAGAATTTTGGTAAATGTGTGAGATGAAATTTGCCGAAAAAAATCGTGGAGAAAGCAGGAATTGGTGCAATTTGAAACAACATTTGACCCATTCGAGATGCTCCAGCTATTCAAAATAGCTGCAGCTTTCATATTCCAACGCACAGCTGGAAACACTCTGCCCTGTTGATTTTCGTTGTATCTAAATTACGAAGCAGTTATATACTTCCAACAGCAGTTGGGCTAGAGTCTTCGACGTCATCCCAAACGCACATATTTGTCTATCAAGGATGACGTAAAAAAACACTGGATCAACTACTGCTTGGAGTATACTTTTGTTTTATTGCATGGATACAGCGAAAATTAACAAGACGAAGCGTGTACCACCTGCCCGTGGGATTACGGAAGCCGCAGCTTTACAAAAAGAGGGACATCTTTAACGCACTTCTTACATTTTTCTCATTCCGATGATGTCCCAGATAGCACAGTTACATGACACTTCCTTAGTCATTATGAGGTGCGTTCCGGATGGCGTAAAAAACATATAAGTAGTTTACTGGTCAACCGAACAGCATTGTATTCCTACACCCACTAAAGTACGGAAATATAAAAAAATATCAATAATTAATATCTTTTGCTATATCTCAGCTCGAAATAAAATATAGTACACCAAATGACACATATTGATCGAAGCAATAAGCCCCTAACCCAACGTTTTTATTTTTTGAGTGTTGTGCCACAAATTAGATTAGATAGAGGGGTTCGTTCACATCGAAGCTCTGACAGGAGTATTTTTGTCTTGTTTGTCTGTTATGCCAGTGGTTTTCTTACACGCATTGACCCACCCAGGGTAAACTGGACCCACCCATACCGTCGCATTCTTTGCTATTCAATTAATTAGGCTGTAGGTCTGAATAAAGAATTCTTACGAATTGCTGTGTAAAAGATTCCAAAGTAACATAGCAACACCTTATGCCATCAGGATATAATGCATATTTATTGACTATTTTAAACCTACATAGATAGCTCTTGCGTCTTGACATGTTATTATTAAGCTAGGAAAGTACGATACCTCCATACCGCTCATACAGAGCCCCAATTACCTAGTTACAAGTTCTTAGCTTGTCATTAAACTTATTTTTGATTTGTGTATACATTTATTGTTCCACCAGAATAACACACCACTCGTGTACGAATACCTTTTCATTATATTTTTTGTAATAATTGTGATCTTATTTTGTCAGTGACTCAGTCTCACATAGGCACACTCATACCGTCGCATTCTTGGCTACATAATAAATTAGGCTGTACAGCCGAATTAACTATTCTCACTCTAACTACGTGTTATATAAAATATCCCAACTTCAGATCGCAACACCTTATGTCAACAAGATACAGTGCATATTTATTGTGTACTTTAAAACTCACCCTGATAGCGCTTCAGCCGTAACATATTTCGGTAAGAGTCGTGTTCGTATGTTCAGCTAGGAAAGTAACGTCTCCATACCGTTCCAACACAGCTCCAATTACTCTGTTACAAGATCTTAGCTTGCTATTTTACTTAGCTTAGACTTACTATACATAAATTTGGTCATCCGCAAGAATAACATAGCATTTGTGTATGAATAGTTTCTTATTTTTATTTCATTGATAGCTCCTCCGTGGGTGTGAAGTTTTTCGATTCTGTTAGGTACTCGCTCGTTCATGTGCTTCTTCTTTTATAGCGTAAATGAAGGATCATTGTGTAGTTCTTCAATTCTATGCTCCTTGGGTCCTCAAGAGCGGTAGTTTTACAGATCAACAAGATTAGGTCATGCGGCCTGGTCCCTCCGGAGTCTTGGCGCTCGAGTCCCTTCAGGATCCCCGCAGGGAGCGAAGATAACCAACTCCGACAGGCTTATAGGAAATTAAAGTGTTTTAGAACTTCCTACCGTGGCACAAATGCACGCGAATGCATTCATGAATAATGCTCAAGCGAAAAAGTGTTAGTAACTAGGTTAACCACTCAGATCTTTGCCAATTTTTTTTTTTGTCGTCTCCTATAGATGGACCAGATTTTAAAAATAGCTTCGGCCTCATACTCTACGAACATCTGTCCCACGTGATTTTTTTTTATATTCAGACTGCGGAACGATTTTATACTACCAGCAACAGTAGGTTCGGAGCCTGGGCGTCATCTGAACTGAACCTGTATCAGCAACAGCTCATGCGAAGTATTTTAACGTAATACGAAGCGTGTACCACCTGCCCTTGAGGCTATAGATGAGACAGCTATCTGAAAACACAGCGCAACTTTTATATTATACTCCACACCTTCAAGTAGCCGTTGCACACTCGTGTACCACCTGCCCATGAGGCTATAGATGAGACAGCTATCTGAAAACACAGCGCAACTTTTATATTATACTCCATACCTTCAAGTAGCCGTTGCACACTCGTGTACCACCTGCCCATGAGGCTATAGATGAGACAGCTATCTGAAAACACAGCGCAACTTTTATATTATACTCCACACCTTCAAGTAGCCGTTGCACACTCCATACACTTTCATTTTCTCCGTACCTAGACTACGGGGCAATTATTTATACGCGGCTCGCACCCTAAAGTGCGTTCTCGATGACGTCAAACGATAATTAGAGTGTTTAACGCTTACTTCTTTGAGAGTATACTCTCTCAAGAAAGTATATAAGGATGTACATGTTTGTGCCGATCTTTCACTGAGGGTCTACTCATTTTTGATCATTCACTATTAGATACATGAACGATGACTTATTGCTTGTATGCATCGAATCTCGTGTAATAATAAAGAGTTTGAGCATAACGACAGCACAAACCTCTGAACGTCGAAAACTTTTCTCTTATTTCCATACTCTACACGTGTACGTCTACAGCGCCGAGCGCTTGAGCGGTTATCTACATTTTCAAGTTCTTGCGCCATCTTGAACGCCCTGATTGATGCATTCGAGATGCATCATCTGAAAATATGGTGCGAGCTTATGTGCCCCCCTCAGCTGCTGGTGTACGCCGCTCCAACCAATAATTTTAGCTGTATCTGGACTGCGGAACAACTTTGCTCCCAGCGGTTGCGGCTCTAACTCGACTCACCTCAACATGTTTCGACTGATATCGACGCACCTCAACCAGCCTCGACGCGACCCTCGCCCTCTGTGCCAGTAATCCGCGGACTGTAATAATTAATTGTTCTACTCAAGCGTTTCACATATATACATTTATCTGCGTATGGGTTTTACAGCGAGGGGAGAGGGAAGCAGAGGTCCCAGGGTTCAAAGGGGCCTCAAGCAGATCTCAAAGTTTCTCAAAGGGGTCCCAAAGGGTCTCAAGGGTGTCCTAAAGGGCCCCGGACGGGTCCAAGTGGGTTCCCCAAATTCTCCTGGTCTTCCAAGTCCCCCGAGTTCCCAAAACCCCCGGGTTCCTCGAGTCCCGCAAGTACTCCCCATTTCCGGGTCGCCTAGTCTCAGCCAGCCTCGGTTCGTCTCGTCCCCTCCACGCTCAGTGCAATTCAAGACTTTCACTCTTCAAGATCAACATCAACAACATTATTTCACCATTCAGCCATCAAAACGCCTAGCTCTGCTCGGACATTTATTAGGCGCCCGGGAGAGCGCCACTTCTCCCACCGTAGGTTGGACTAGACTAACTAACACACCGCATAGTCCAAGTAAGGCCCTTGCGCTAACGATACATAATTATAAAACTAATCCAAAATTGATCACCATAAAAATAGGGCACAGATATATAATAAAGTCCACGAAACAAGAAACACTAAAATAAAGTGTTAATGATTTATAAAATGAATAATCATCCATCCACCCCAACGCTGTTCAGAAGAGATCAAGGAGACGCCATATTCGTCTTACAACCATTATTAAACATGGAAAAGCAATGATGACGACATGGCAACTTATTCACCCAGCAGCACACCCTGGTTGGTGGCAGTGTCTCATAAATGCTCAATGTTGTTACTGAGGCAGTCACTAGACGAGGGTGGCTGATGGAGAGGCGCTACTCACACTCCAATAAACTTAAACCGTTTGCGCTAAAGGGTCCGGCTGAGTCTGACAGTGAAACTGGTTTACCATTGCTGCGTCATAATGACCACCCCCCGCCCCCCAACCCGTTTCTCGACGACACGTCAAGAGCAGGAAAGCACATCAGCGCAGCGTCAAAACTCATCCTTTCACATGAGTTCTCCACTCACGCCTATTCATTTCCCGCTACCTCCACACTTAGATCTTCTTCCTAACGCCTGCTTCACGCCATCCATCCATCCAAACTTCGATCTACCTCAAGACCTGCGTCCACTCACCCCCGCTCTCATCACCCTTTCACGAATCTCACATCATCCATCCTCACCATGTGCCCGGACCATCTCAGAACACGTGAATTGACTGTCCTGTAACTTCTCATTGCTGTTAACATCAATAATAACACTCGTATGACGGATACGGCGTCCCCGCGACGTCTTCTGACAACTAATTCTAACAATTCAAGTGGTCCCGATCCGCTTTAGGACATCAACAAAAGCCAATTCGATGACGCCCGTTAGCTCGCCGAGCATTGGTTTTATCTAGTGGTCCAACAAGCATAGACTCTACAATAATAATGATAATAACAGCTTTATTGAAAACCATCACGGGCATAGAAGTACGCTTGATACTCAACATGAGATAAGAGACATCTGAGTAAAACGCTAAGGTAAAGCAGACGAGTCATATCAGGAAATATCTTACGAATAACAATTTTTAACTTAATGGACACATATTATCTATTTCTAGTGTACAATATTTCTCACTGACGTCCTAACATTGACGACACAGCGAGCGCATCGATAGTGCATGGTTATATGTATGTATGTATGTATGGGTGTGTGTGTGTGTGTGTGTGTGTTTA
>SDVV010005943.1:0-18820 GCA_016164225.1 Gammarus roeselii
ATACGATAAAAAAAAGGACCTGTAAAAAAAAACACTACGAGGGAAAGTGTTCACAATAAGGAGACTTACGTTTAATAACATTATAACAAAACAAACGAGGTGAAAGAAGTAGATTGGATTAGATTACAGTGTCAAAGCTTTCTAGTGCACTGGAGTCAATATCCTTCTGTCACCGGACGAGGTAAAAGAAGTACACAAAGTAAAAGCATAACCAGGAAAGGGTAGAGAATGGGATAGTGATGAGTGAAGAATAAAGGGGTCTGAAAGAAAATTCGGGGGTTCATCTCCCCCAGTTCGATCGTGACCCGTCCCCTGGTTCAAACTTGAAACTTTTGGTGCGAGGTAAAAGAAGTACACAAAGTAAAAGCATAACCAGGAAAGGGTAGAGAATGGGATGGTGATGAGTGAAGAATAAAGGGGTCTGAAAGAAAATTCGGGGGTTCATCTCCCCCAGTTCGATCGTGACCCGTCCCCTGGTTCAAACTTGAAACTTTTGGTGGAATTTCAACAACAACAAAAAAAAAGAGGAGCAACGGCAAACAATTTTGGGCGAAAATATTCCCAATAGCTACTAGCTACTCATCTAAGCAACAGAGGTCTTGGATATGAAATCACACGAAATAATATCAGTTGACAAGTTGTTCCATATTTTTTAGGCGACCTTACTCAGTACAGAGTGCAACTATTGGTACTGTATGTAGCCCCTTAACCCACTTCTGGTCAAATGCATCAATAAGTTGGGAAAATAGAAGCATCTGTTTCTTGGATTGTAATACTTATTTCCCATTGGTTTAGCTGGTCACTGAGCCATTTCTGCTTATGGATAGGATTGGCCGTCACTGACCATGGTCTTCAGCGGGTGTGTGAGGGCGAGGCTGAGTATCGTGAAGGAGGGCATGAGCTTGGTGAGGGGTATCTTCAGTACACGAGTGGCGTGGCTCAGGAACAATAGCAGCAGCCGGTGGACGGGCAGGTGGAAGGATACTTTGTCAGGCAGGGCCTGCCAGGAGAGACAGACCAACCAGTTACACCTCAGTCCAACATAATGACAAAGAATCGGAAAGCAGAGAAGGACTCTATGGATAAAAAAATCAATGTAATACATGGCAGCGAATTACATTATGGATGAGGGTTTATGTAGCGCGTGACTGCCAACACACAATGAAAAATGACTAGCTGTAAGAATCGTGTTATAGCAATCACGCTCTTAAATGATGATGATAATGCCTATGAATCTTATCTTTGAAATAGTGCAACTCATAGAACTTTGAATAAAAAAACTTGGCCATGCTGGTCTTCCACAGATGGCTCTCAAAATTCCCAAAGCAATAAGTGGCAAAGTAGTTCAGTAAATGAGAGCGATGACTCACATCAATGCCAGCGAAGCCGACCCTGTTGAACCAGTCGTAGAGAAGGCGTGTGGCAGACTTCACCAGCAGCATCATCAGCTTGTGGCACTGGAGGAGGTGTCAGCAGGAACATCATTAGACAAACTAACGGGACTTCAGAGTCATGCCGGCTGATAGTCTAATCAGAAAAAAACGTAGAAACTGTTTTGTTTCAAGTCTCATGTTGTGATGCTGTGAAGGCGATTTGGTCTTAATAAGAGTATTATTTGTTTAGTAACATTGGTTCACAAGAGTAGCAATGATACGAGCTTGAATACAAGCTAATAGCTATTGGTCAAATAGAAAGATCAGTCGTATCAATAGTGAGCTAAGAAGTGTTCCAATCCACAATCTAAAGGCGTACTCCATCTTACGATACATAAAACTAATCTACAGAACAGATTGAAACTTTTGCTAAGGAAGCTCCGTCATGTTATCACTCAACATTTATTCCCCACAACTGACAGGAATCAAAATCTTCCAAAACCAGTCGAACAATTACTACACTCTTCAACGCTCCAATACGTTTGTAAATTTTAAAGAACTGTAACTAAACCATCTACTCCAAAATAAGCAAAGGGTAAAGTTGGCAAAGTGCGCAGCTCTCGTACCTCTTCGCTGGTTGGGTCGATGAGATGCTCCAAGAGGTGCCAGACGGAGGTTGCAGTTACTTGCAGCTCACAACTGTATGCAGTCAAGTAAGCGTTCTCGCTGTTACTGTCATCACCAGACTTGATGTGCTTGTCCAGAGGGTTCATGACTGAAAAAAAAAATCTTTGTTCAGGTTGAATTTGAGTGACCGGGCACGCGTTAAGCTACGAAGGCAGCGACTCGTAATTAACAAACATACAGGCTAGATCAGTGACAGGGCACACGCCAAGAGCTACGAAGGCTGCGACTCGTAATTAACAAACATACAGGCTAGATCAGTGACAGGGCACACGCCAAGAGCTACGAAGGCAGCGACTCGTAATTAACAAACATACAGGCTAGATCAGTGACAGGGCACACGCCAAGAGCTACGAAGGCTGCGACTCGTATTTAACAAGCATGCAGGCTAGATCAGTGACAGGGCACACAATAGGAGCTACAAAGGCAACACTCGTATTCAACAAACATACAGGCTAGATCAGAGAGACAGGGATATTGCACACGCTAAGAACTACGAAGGAAACTACTTGTATTTAACATACATACAGGCTAGATCAGTGACAGGGATATTGCACACGCCGAGAACTACTTGTATTTAACATACACACAGGCTAGATCAGTGACGGATATTGCACACGCCAAGAGCTACGAAGGAAACTACTTGTAATTAACATACACACAGGCTAGATCAGTGACAGGGATATTGCACACGCCAAGAACTACTTGTATTTAACATACATACAGGCTAGATCAGTGACAGGGATATTGCACACGCCAAGAACTACTTGTATTTAACATACATACAGGCTAGATCAGTGACAGGGATATTGCACACGCCAAGAACTACTTGTATTTAACATACATACAGGCTAGATCAGTGACAGGGATATTGCACACGCCAAGAACTACTTGTATTTAACATACATACAGGCTAGATCAGTGACAGGGATATTGCACACGCCAAGAACTACTTGTATTTAACATACATACAGGCTAGATCAGTGACAGGGATATTGCACACGCCAAGAACTACTTGTATTTAACATACATACAGGCTAGATCAGTGACAGGGATATTGCACACGCCAAGAACTACGAAGGAAACTACTTGTATTTAACAAACATACAGGCTAGATCAGAGTGACAGGGATATTGCACACGCCAAGAACTACGAAGGAAACTACTTGTATTCAACATACATACAGGCTAGATCAGTGACAAGGATATTGCACACGCCAAGAACTACGAAGGAAATTACTTGTCTAGATCAGAGTGACAGGGATATTGCCCACGTCAAGCGCTACGAAGGAAGTTCTTCATATTTAGCGAACATACAGGCTAGATAAGAGTGGCAGGGATATTGCACACGCTAAGAGCTATGATGGCAGCGACTCTAATCTAACAAACATTTGGAGGACAGGATTCAGGTAAATTTTGTGACATCTTATGCCATGAATCACAAAAGATCCTTAACTTGCATTAGTGAAACATACGTTCAATGCATCAACAGTATTGGCTTCTCAATGACAATCTATTACAAGATTAGATTTGAGTGCCAGGGTTTTCTAGTGCACTGGAGTCCAATCAATTACAAGCGAGACGAAAAAAATCATACACGAAGATATTGGTACAAATCATTCCCCCACCAATTCACCAATGCTTCTATCGTGACTCACACAATATTGTTAATAAATAGCACAAGGTTGATTAAGCAAGACGAGCTTACTTCCCCCACCAATTCACCGATGATTCTTTCGTGACTCTCGCAATATTGTAAATAAATAGCACAAGATTGATTAAGCAAGACGAGCTTACTTCCCCCACCAATTCACCGATGATTCTTTCGTGACTCTCACAATATTGTTAATAAATAGCACAAGATTGATTAAGCAAGACGAGCTTAGTTCCCTCACAAATGATTGTTTCGTGACTCACACTGGTGTTAATAAATGTAACCAGGATGACAAGGCAAGACGAGCTTACTCCAGTTTGAACCAGCTTGACAAGGCACGCTGACGTGAAGTGAGCAAGGAGGCTACTTACATTGGAAGATGGCGACGAAGTTGAGCAGTTGGTGCCTGAGCCAGTCGTTGGTGATGAGCTGCTTGGCGATCTCCTTGTGCCCGATGAGATTGTTCAGGTCGGACATGAAGGGCCAGAAGCCGTGGCGTGACACGTGCTTCATCGTCACGTCCAGGGCCTTGCAGGGTCGGGATAGCGGCTCCAGACCTGAAGAGCACCAGTCAGAAAAAATAAAACATTTTAATAGTACTTATGTAGCAGAGATTTACAGGACCAAGGTTTCAGCTCAAAACTTAGAAGGGAAAAGTCTTCTATGATGGTGTTAAATGTTTTTTATCCTCCAATGACAGTTTCAATGATTGTCACCAGTGTTGCAAACCTTCTTGGTTCATTCCTGCCTGATTAAATGTTTTGATCAAACTATGTAATTTCATACAAGCAAAGGTTTAAACTAGCACTACACTGCACGAATAGATTTTCACCAAACCACGATAGACTACCAATATGATGTCCTTTAACTATTGGGGTTTCTTAAAAAGATTTGCCTTCTCCTTAACTGAATTATTTTTCTTTCAAAACCAATCTCCGTGCCAATCGTTGAAAAAAACACAGAAGAGCCAGGACACAGCCTTTCTCTGACTGAGGACACTAAGGAGTAGAAATAAGAGATTCAGACTCGTGACACCAACGCACTCAGGAGCAGTTGACCGTAAGACACTACTGACTAACTGCTGAAAGCTACAAGGAACACTAAGGCACTGACGAGCTGTAACAGGAGGTTGAGACTGGCGACGCTAACGCACTCGATTCCATTTAAAGTATGCGACTGACCGTGTGCCGGCACGTCCACAAGCACCCTCTCTGCGATCTGTCTCATGCAGGTGATGATGACGTCCAGTAGAGGGTAACCCTGCACCGTGCGCTCGGCTAGCTTCACGTCGCTAAACAGCTGCACAGAGACGTGTACGAGCCTGTAGAAGGGAAGGATGTGTGTGCATATTACTCAATACTGAAATGCTTCTTTCTCGTTGTGATGTCTCTTGCGAGAACTTGGGCGATGTCCAATTGTTCGTGTTTTTTATTGGTTCAGTGGGTGCTTAAACAAGCCGGATGCCCTTCTTGACACCAGACCGATGATGCTTACAGTGGGTTTCGAAACCACGCCTCCAGCGTGAAAAGGCGAACGCTTTATTCACTACTCCAAGATGCGTGTTAAACCAACTGTCGTTTAAGCAAACCGAACACAGCTACAGATATCGGCACAAGTCTGTCAGGAAGGGGAGTGGCCGACGGCAAGGAGCACCTCACGCACCTCTCATACACTCGCTAATGCTCCAACTAATATAGCCCTTTTGCGTTAAAGAGGTCGATCGGGAGACCACGCAACACATACTCTGGTGTCAGGAGTGCGGTCCAAGATCAGTGTCAGTAGCATGGCAGGACAGTAAAATTGTTTTACCCTTGCCGCGTTATAGTGATCGGACCTCCCCGTCCGTGTCATCTCATTCCGTTCCTCAACGCGGCGCCAAGGGCAGAAAAGCACATCAGGGCAGCGTCGACTCAACTCTTCTTCCCTCACGATTATCCATTGCACGCTCTCTTGCCACTCCAACACTTATGTCTCCTTATTACCGCCTGCTCCACGTCATCCATCCACCCTAATTTCGACCTCTCTTTAAGCTACGTCCGCTCACTTCCACCTTCATCATTCCCATATTCACTTATCTCTTATCATACTTCCTCACCACGTGCCCGAACCATCTCAGAACACGTGGTACTACTCTGTCTTCTAACTTCTTCATAATCACCGTTCTAATTTGAATAACGTCGTAACTGATCCCGCCTCTTAGCATAATTCCAGCCAAGCTCTTCAAACAATCTATTTCAAAAACATTTAACCTACTAATTTTTTTCTCTGCTCCCCAAGTCTCAGCTGCGTAGAGCTCAGTCGGGACAACTACTTCATACATCCCTCTCTGTGCTTCCATACCCAACGTCATACAGCTCATTACAGTCTTCCGTGCACCAAACCCATAACACCCTCTCTTCACGCGCGAATTCAACCTAGTTGTCTCTAATCCTCTTCATTAGCATTCTCCCGTAAAACATACCAACAACACAAAAACTGATACTTCACGAGTTGCAGAATTCATATCTTCTCATTTGTCATAATTCAGTGTAACAATGTAAGTGTTATGCCACTCAATTGGCACCACGCCCGACACTAAACACAAGTTCAGTGGCCTCACCAGCTATTCGACTATCGTTAGTCCACCCTTCATCAGACACTCGGTTTCTTCGCTGTCCAAACCGAGCGCCGGCCTGGTTTCCATCACCTCCAATGCCTGCTGCATTTCTTCCTTAGTATTGTCCGTAAAAATTTTTTCCAACACCGGCATCTGTGCACCACCACCCATAGCATCAATGTCAGCCTCTCTGACATCTTCACCAATCAACAAACAAAATAAAGTATAAATTTTAATATTTTAAGGACCCTATCCCATCAATGTAGTGAACAGGTTTTATAACAGACAAATTTGCATCGAATTTTGTGAAACGGCATCGGGCGACACACAAACAGAGACACGCATATAGACGCACGTTGCACTGGAAAGCGTGCTCAAAACAATGCTGATAAGGCGAGCGGTCATGTTCAATTAGATGATTCAACGGCAAGGTCAACACAGTGTTGCCTGAAATAGGGTTTCAGCATAAAAAAGTCATCGGCAACGAGCAAATTTCGCACGAACGCTCCATTACCTATAATAAATACTAAGCTAAATGTTGACGTGTTTAGGATACAACAGTTGAATCAACTGGAAAGTCGTGTTTATGATACAACAGTTGAATCAACTGGAAAGTCGTGTTTATGATACAACAGTTGAATCAACTGGAAAGTCGTGTTTAGGATACAACAGTTGAATCAACTGGAAAGTCGTGTTTAGGATACAACAGTTGAATCAACTGGAAAGTCGTGTTTATGATACAACAGTTGAATCAACTGGAAAGTCGTGTTTATGATACAACAGTTGAATCAACTGGAAAGTCGTGTTTAGGATACAACAGTTGAATCAACTGGAAAGTCGTATTTAGGATACAACAGTTGAATCAACTGGAAAATCGTGTTTATGATACAACAGTTGAATCAACTGGGAAGTCGTGTTTATGATACAACAGTTGAATCAACTGGAAAGTTCACTCTCGATGATTGTAACAAAGGCGATGACGGTCACGAAGGTCAAGATAAGGGCTAGCATAACTTCCAGACAGAAAATGATTACGTTCCGAGAGGCTGTGCCGAATGCCTGGCCACGTGTCCCTTACCCATTGCTGACGGCCTCGAAGTTCTCGCAGTTGTTGAGCATGTGCTGCAGTCTGCCGTAGTGGCGCACGAACGCGTGAGTGAAGGCTGCCTAAGACGAGATCACGAGTCACAGTTAGTATGAATCTTGCACGAGCAATCACAATCCATCGACTGATACGCACAGAAAAGTGTTATACACAAACAACCTGCAAAATAATCAGAGCAATGGCCCACAAAAATATATAATCGAGGCAGAGGGATGGAAATTAAATATGAAAAAAATTATCAACAAAAATCTCAATAAGTAAGTCCAAATTTTTTCCAGTACTTCAAGACTTACGCCGATTCAGCAGGAATGTCATTCACACGTTGTCAACGCTACTGAACTCCCGGCAGCGTGAAACTGATAACCTCGTCAAAACCCAGCAGCAGAACTGGGCCAGATATTGTAGGTGCCGTCTATCGGTCAGCAACTCTTTACATACAAACAACGATTTTAAGAGAGCGGTGAAGTACCGCCACTCATCTCTAACAAGACACTGCCACATACCAGGTCCAGGTGTGAGGCGGCCAGTCCCAGTCAGTGCTTCTGAGCCTGCTCACCTCGTACACGGAGTCTGGCCGCATGCTGAGAAGGAAGCAAGCCAGCATCTGCGGGAACTCAAACTTGAGCATCCAGAAGACGAGCTCTTCCAGGAAGGTAGTGTGATGCAGCTTTTGACTGAACACGTGAAGTTCGTCTGCAGAGGTGGACGATAGACAATTTAGGAACTGGGATTTCTAGGGCGGTAAAGTACTTCGGGCGCCAAACTTCCAATCGACAATAAGTGTAATCTCTTGGATTTATTCAGCTCCAGTAATTCTGAAAACTAGATAAGATAAGAGTGACGAAGCTGTCTGGTAAAAAGTAGTTATGTTGAAGACAATACAGAAAAAAATATTGACACTAGGCCGAATCCCCCAGGATGGGGGCAGCAGGCGGGGGCAAGGCGCAGCTCACACTACTGTCATACATTCACACTCAAACAACTTAGCCCTTTTGGGCTAAAGGGTCCGGTCAGAAGACCCCGCAACACACTTCGGGTCACGAGTGCGGTCCCAGGTCAGTGTAAGCCGCAGGGTCCGCAAGTGTAACCGACTTGTTTACCCCTCCTGTGTCGTAGTGACCGCCCGCCCCTCTCCCCACCCACGCGTATCCCGTTTCTCAATGAGACGCCAAGACTGAACGTGTCCCGGGTACTTCCAAAACCACTTATGGTCACTCCAAAGAATCGATTACAACATTTATCAAACAATTTATTAGGCCCATCATCTCCAACGCAAAAACCGCCTGGTCCTCTGATCTTGCACCCACACATATTAATTCTTTACAAGGGATATTGAACACGGCCTTGCGCATTGCAACGGGCTGTACACAGTCGACACCAATTTCCTACCTGCGTGAATAAACCAAAGTCTTCCCTTTCAAACATCATCTTGATATGAGAGAAACTGAATTTTTCAACAAGATATAGACCAGATACATCCCTGCCACCACCAACTGAACCCCCGTCAAACCAACAGACACAGCACACCAGCAACACACTTCGTTCATCACCACACGACCATTCCACGTCCTACAGACAACACATCTATGCACAACAGATACAGACACTTCACAGCCCTCGCATTTGGTGAATACAGAGTCAACACGGTCCTGCGGGGTCACCCGCCTGAGGTGGACGTGGAGGAGTTGGGGTTACCAAGAGGTGAAAGAATTCACCTGTCGCGACTGAGGTGCGGGCACCACACGGCCTTCCAGTCGTGCCAAGCGAGACTTGGGAATGTCCTTTCCGACCTTTGCATGCGATGCAGGGATTCGCCCGATACGGTCGAGCACGTCATGAAGTCGTGCCCAGCCGTAGCACCCGGTGACTCGACAACAATATCGGAACGGGAACGCCCGACCGACAGGGATGTAGGCCTACATCCCTAACATGTACATGTCGGTGGGTTTCCGGGCTTCGGATTGTGCGCTGGCTATGGCTCCTTCCTCGGAGGGGGAGTTGGGTTTGAGCAACAACAACGCCAAGAGCGAGACAGCACATCAGAGCAGTATCAACACATAACCTATTCACAACCATTCTCCACTCACGCCTATACGTTGCACGCTCTTTCTCTGCCTCCAAACTCATGTTTCTCATTTCTAATGCCGGCTTTACACCATCCGCCCACAGAACTTTAGTCTACATCTAGGTCTACGTCCACTCACCTACGCCTTCACCGCCCTTTTCACCAGTCTCCATTCATCCTTCCTCACCATGTGCCCTAACCATCTCAAAACACGCAATTCTACTCCGTCTTCTAACCTCTGCACCATCCCCGTTCTAATTCGAATGACGTCGTTATTGATCCAGTCTCATCGTCACTCCAGCCATGCCTCTCAAATTTCTATCTCGAAAACAGTCAACTTTTGTCTCTCCTTGCTCATACAGTTTTGTAGAATAAATATGAACTTCAACACCACATATTCATTTTCCTGTAGCCCTCTCAATCATCTACTTGCTAACGTATCAGTAACTGTAATTCCCTACAGTGTACAGCAGCGCCATCCCACCCACCATTGTAGTCTGCCGGCTTGCGTGTGTTGGGTAGCGTCAGCAGGGCGTCTCTATACCACGCCACGCTCTGTCTGATGCGCTCGCTGCTGTTGCTGCTACGGCCATCGCCAACAAGACCCTTGTTGAAGTCCTCGTACGCCTGACAACACAACCACATTATAAACGTCACACATGCATAGGCATATAGAACCAAGGCCTCATCCGCTAAGCAAGAGTATGGATGACGGCAAGATTCGCCTTAGCCGCTTCTCATGCTCTCTCACACATAATCGAATACTAGCCCTTCAGCGTGGTGGAAAACGTACCTAGCAAATTTGTTAGAAATAAGGTTTACAAGTGTCTGCAATTGTCAGAAAGCGACAATAACAGGCGTACTTGCCGGAACAAGGTTGCAGTTTAACAATGGAAAGATTAGTTCTGAAGTCGAACGTCAAACGGAGAGTTATGCAGCTGTGTAGTATCTGTAGGAATGGACCAAGAAATGGGAGAGGTTGAAGTAGTAAATGGCACACAACGATGACACTCGAAAGAACTCCAACCATCACCTGAAGAGAAAACCACTGACCCACGATGTTGATTTCAGATGGTTTCAGTTTTATTCCTTGTTAAACCAAACCTGGAGGTAAGGTGATAGGGGCCGCTGTCAGGAGTCATACATGTGTCTCCCGAGTGTTAGACGATAACTTATATGCACTAGTCTTCGTCTATTGCTTGAAAGTTCCAGATTCGATTCATGGCAATGATAGTCATTTATAAACGTTGCATGATAGATGGCTGCCAGGAAATAACTGACATGGAATCTAATGTACGCTATTGGAAGTAAACTGGAAGTCACGAGGACTACAACATCCATTGTAAAGACTTTATGAGGAGAAGAGCCCTTGGTCTGACCTGTTTGGAGCAGAGAACAGTCCGAAAGAGCACCTCGACGTCAAGGTTCTTCTCGCACAGCTCCTGGCAGTAGGCGAAGAGACCGTCGGCGCTGCTCACGGGCTCGAACTCCTCGCCCGACGAAGGGTCGGAGCTGCACATGCAAAGAGGCGAGGATGAAGAAGCTGCGACGAATACAGATCACTGACGGCCGCATCAATGAAATAACGAGGTTGCTTGTGATGTTTGGATTAAAACATCCCTGCAGCGAGACTGTAAACATTTATTCAAAGTAACAAAAGAAAATTTGTTCATGATTTAAGATAAAGAGAATTTTTCAATTATCATTTCCCGCTCGATATTTGAACTTTTTAGTCGGAATTATAATTGATAGCAGAGACTTGGGGGGTGAGAGCAGAGGAGAAAAGAAGGTTGAATGTTTTCGAGATGAAATGTTTGAGGAGCATGGCTGGAGAGTCGCTGAGACACATGTTCACTAACGACGTGGTTCGAATCAGAACGTAGATGGGGAAAAAGTTGGAGGACCGAGTGTGTTGGCGTGTTCCGAGATGGTTTGGGCACATGGTGAGGATGGATAAAGGGAGATTGGTAAATGATGTGATGAAGGCGGAGGCGAGTGTTTGCACACCTAGATGGAGACTGAATTTTGGGTGGATTGATGGTGTGAAGCAGGCGTTAGGAAGAAGAGACATGAATGTGGAAGTAGCGAGAGAGCGTGCAATGAACAGGCGTGAGTTGAGAATGGTTGATTTAGAAGCTGCTCTGAAGTGCTTTCCCGCCCTTGACATCACGTTGTCGTGATGATCGTGGGTAAGGGATACGGCTATTATGATGCGACGGATATAAACCAGTGAAAACTGTCGGGCCCTGCTGCTGACAACGGATCCTCGGACCGCACCTGTGACCCGGAGTGTGTGTTGAGGGGGTACCGGCCGGACCCTTTAGCGCGAAAAGGCTAAGTTGTGTGAGTGTGAGCGTATGAGGGTGTGAGGTGCACCTTGCCATCGGCCACCCCCTTCTTAGGTGTATTTGGCCTAGCGTCTTTATCTCTGATTATCCATCGGTATGAAATCTAATTCCAGGAATAGGAAAAGTCTAATTTGCGTATTCGGTCGTAGACTACCAATAAACGATTTTTTTTCTGCTACTGTAAATACAGAATAAATATACATCCAATTACTTTTGTACAGTACATACATGCACGAATGAGTAAAATCTCGCAGCAAGAGTGTTGGAATCAAATCTTCATGTTACAATTTATTTCACTAACAAACGCGTCTATAACTAAGCAAACGGTGGCAATCCCTAAACAGATGGAAAATTATATATCGGTATTTTTTTTCGATTACTGGTATGATTGAGATGCACTTCTAACAGTCTGCATTGAAACATAGATTCTCCACTCACGCCATGAAAAGATGCCACGCAGCTGTTGAAACATTGCGAGCTGAAGTGTTGAATTCCAGCATATGAACTAGTTATTAACTCAAACAGGCAGTTGTTGAATAAAGCAGACACTATAATTAGCTGACCTGGCCTCGCGTAGATGAAAGACGAGCCTTGCTACGAGGTGCGGTATAATCTGCTCCAGCACGAGCAGCATGTGCGGCGGAGCGCCCGTCTTGGGTTTGTAGTCGGGATGGTGGCGGGTACAGAACCTGGTGACAGGAGACAGCGGCATTATGCTGGAAACGGCAGTGGATGAAAAAAGTTACCGCCAATGAGGAGCTAACAACCATTCACTAAAAAACTCCGTCAATGAGTAGCAAATAACCCTTCACCTGAACTCATTTCATCACTTGCTACTATTAATCACAAAAAAAATCCATTGTGGCCTGTTTCCCTTGAATGGACCACATTAAAATGTTCGTTTCATGAGTATTACTTCGATCCGCGAAGTAATACTCATGAAACGAAGTAATACTCATGAGTATTACTTCGATCCCATCACATGAGTAAGCCCTTCCTGTTCAATTGATTCGTGAGACCATAATGGGGTGATGATGACAACAATATTATGTGGGGTGTATGCAATTAAATTGAAGCAATCCTCACTTTGGGTAAAAATAATACAATGACATCACTAATTGACAAAGATTCACGGAACCTTTTTCAAGGGTAGAATTTTCAACATTAACCTTTCAATTCCACAAATGCTCTCAGCCGGAACGACCGATCAGCATCAATGACAGTGAAGTACAAACTTCTGACTCAGTCCAACTCCTTTGCCATGAGGAATTATAATAATCTATAGCTATTAAACTGCAGAAAAATCTTATTAATGTTCAAGTCCTTCCAACAAAAGGTAGTTAGACACTCCAAATTATATAATTTCGTAACATAACTTTTTTTATGGAGTTTTCATAAAATTACTACTATACCTACTTCATTGGCAGACAAGACTTGGATGGTCAATTTGAAGTTGCCCAACCCTTCTCCTTCTCTTCACCTATCCACCCTCTCTCACCCTTCAGGCTTCAGCACAGAGGCGCTGCCGCAGTCGCAGGCCCCGCCAGACTGGGACCTGAACAGGTTGTAGTCGTGGCCTCTGTGGTCGCCGTCCTGCACACACACAACACGTCAGACGAAGAGTGCTGAAGGACATAATTATCTGAGACAGGGTGACTGGGAAAATGGGCTGATATCAACCAGACCTAAACGAAAAAAAATGAATGCTCTTGAATCATCAATACACTTATGTTTTTGCACCCAAAATTGTTTGAAGCTCGCGGTTTTGCCTGTTTATGAATGGATCAAACTTGAAGGCAGAACCCAAAGTGTGGTAGCTGATGGGGAAACTTTTCACACAATGAAAATATTCAGTGGGGTCGCACATTGCACTATGCTTGGTCAACTGCTTTCCTTAGTAATAGACAATGATCTGTCTACATTTATATATTTCCTGCTTTGTATACGATACTAGTCATAGGTATAGTAGAAGATACGCGAAATAAGGAAAATTTGCCATCAAACTGGGTAAAAAAAATCAAGTGGATTGGTGAAAACAACAAGTAATTCATACAGATAGATACCGATCTAGACAATAGGACAAATCCGACAGAAAGGGGGTGGCCGACAGCAAGGCGCACCTCGCCCTGCTCTTATACACCCACTCTTGGCGCGGAAGGGCCCGCCAAGAGAGCCCGCAACAAACATTTCGTGTCAGAAGTGAGGTCCTAGATCAGTGTCAGCAGCATGGCCCAACAGCGGAAAAATGGTTCACCCCTGCTGCATCATAATAGCGTGGCCCTCCTCCAGCCACGACCAACCCGCATCATAACGAGACGCCGAAGGAGGGAGAGCACATCAGGCCAGCAACAAAACATCCATTCACAACCGTTCTCCACTCGCGATGTCTATGGAACTATCCTTGCTACCTCCACACGTACGTCTTTCCTTCCTAACGCCCGCTTCACGCCATCCATACTCTCAAACTCTTGTCTACCTCTGAGCCAACGTCCACTCACCCCTGATTTCATCACCCTTCCTTCTTCACTATCACCCATGATCTATCCTCACCATTCGCCCGGAACATCTCGGCACGCGTGACTCTACTCTGTGCTCCATCTTGTCATAATCCCTTTTCTAATTCGAACCATGTTGTTATTGATGTTCTCTTAGCGCCACTCCAGCCATGACTCTCACACATTTCGCTTTCTCTCTTCTGCTCTCGTCTCCCAAATCTCCGCTCTGTAGAGCATAGCTGAGACAACTACCCCTCGCTCTGCGTGGGTTGTGTCAGGGTTCTCAAGTAATTAGAACTGTACAAATTATTCCAAATTAAATAATTTTGTAAAAACATGATTCAATAGCTCCAAGGCATGTTTCTTTTGCAAAATATTTTTTCAGACTATATATAAACACCTGCGTTCATGCAACATGTATGTTCTTCCAACAATATATTTATACCAAGGTCTTGATCTTGAGCGTTGTATAAGGCAATGTTTGTATATCTCTGATGTCCAAAATCAATGCCTTGTATAAATTCTGTTTGGTGTATTTCAAAAACATATTTTCTGAATCCAAGAAAAGATAAGCCACAAAATTTGGCAAAGAATAAAAGGGTCATGCCAGATGACCGCCCAATAATGAGCAAGGATTCTAAATATCGAAAACATATAGCTGGCTGCATATCACAACAGGGACAAACTGAATTAGGCCATGAACACGGCCATGTATAATGAAAAAAAAAGTGAATAATTAACTCATACATAGCGGTATTATTTACGGTGAAGCCAGGTGTCACAAGCAATAGTGAAGGCGAAAACTTGCACAAAGACAGTTCAGCGTAATTTTGCTTTCCATATGGGATATTTTAAACTTAGCTTTTATCAAATAGCTATAATATTTCAGGAGCGTATTTTGAAACATAAGTGGAAACCACAGAAAATTTGGCACCTCAACGTAGCTTTGAAATGAGCTCTCAAATTGTTGGCACAGTCTTGACCTACACAAGAAGCTCGCAACATCTGTGCTGGCCTCTCCTGGCTCGGTGCGCCTGACGACTGGGTGTGCTGAGCCCTTGGGGGGGCTGGATAGGTAAGAATCAAAGGTAAGAATCTCGCCTGACTTCTTATTTGGCAAGCATTGTTCAGCTTCATCAAGCATTGTTCAGCTTCATCAAGCATCGTTCAGCTTCATCAAGCATCGTTCAGCTTCATCAAGCATCGTTCAGCTTCATCAAGCATTGTTCAGCTTCATCAAGCATTGTTCAGCTTCATCAAGCATTGTTCAGCTTCATCAAGCATTGTTCAGCTTCATCAAGCATTGTTCAGCTTCATCAAGCACTGTTCAGCTTCATCAAGCATCTGTTCAGCTTCATCAAGCATTGTTCAGCTTCATCAAGCATTGTTCAGCTTCATCAAGTATTGTTCAGCTTCATCAAGCATTGTTCATTTCATCAAGCAATCTTCGTATTGATGAAGGTTAAACGCTCTAAAATCTTGAACTTAGATGTTTCTGATGTGGCCTGAGCATAAACCATTTTTCGTCCGTCCCAGAAACTATTTTTGGGGGGATCAATGTTAGAAACTGATACTCAAGAACTAAAAGACACTAGTGGATTTTTATACAGTTTCACAAAGCCATTGGCGCCTGAGGAACTTGTATGGCTTCATTAACTGTTGCGAACAAATAATTTGACGAGCAGTACACTTTCTAACAACTTGTCGAATGGAAAGAGTAGGACCTTCCTGAATCTTCTCACTAAGGAGCTGATTCGCTTCTGCCGTTGTTCTGAAAACTTTGCGTCATTGGAACCGTACCTTTGAAATTGAAATTTTCTTGAAATTTTTGCCGTCGCAATCAAGAAGGAGTGGCTGCTATTTGTTTTCTCTTTCTCTGCTGTTCAGTATCAGCGCTGCTTATTTTCTGGGGATGAAATATTGCACAACCTTCATGTGTATGATCAACAATAGTGGACAATGGAAACCTGCCCATGATCTTAGATACATGCCGAAGTGTTTCGATGTATATGGCATGGAGATACAGTATAAGTTTGAAAACGATTGGACCAACAGTTTTGGGGACATCACCTCTCAAAGTTAACGGTTTGTCACGTCATAAACCGTCAAATGCAAAAGGTGATTCTCAAAAACCGTACTTCCACCGTTTCCAAATTAACCCTGTATTGATTGCGTGTACCCGCCTGGAGTGGACGTGGAGGAGTTGGGGCAGCCCAGGGGTGCCAGGGTCTACCTGTCGAGGCTGCGGTGTGGGCACCATACGGCCTTCTAGTCATACCAGCATTGACTGGGAAATGTCCCTTCCTACCTCTGCATGCGGGACCGGGGTTCACCCGATTCGGTCGAGCACGTCATGACGTCGTGCCTAACCATCGCACCCGGCAGGCTCCACCATAACATCACGTCAGTGCGTAATCTATGGGAGCGCCCGCGCGACAGCATCAACTACCTCAGGGGTGCATGCCTAATGTAGGGCCTGTCACCAGCTGTAGCACTAGTAACACACACACACGTCGGTCGGTTCCCGGGCCTCGGGTTTTGCGCTGGCCGTGGCTCCTCCATCGCAGGGGGAGTTGGGGTTGAGCAACAACGACTCTTAAGACATCATTTACTAAGCTAATTTGTTCTCGCCTGCATACAATAAAATGATACGTTGCCCCCCAACAATATGTTAACATGGTGTTCCGTTAATTAGTCCAAACAGAGTTCTGTGCATTAGATGAAGACAGTACGGATCTCAGCAATAGGTAACTAGCTACAGTGTCAATCATCCTGAGTCACTCGTATGCGTAGTGTCTCTACTCAGTGCAAGTGATGATAAGACCAAGTGCCCTGCAACAAGCAGTAACGGGACGACGGCTATACAGCATCCACAAGAGACTCAAAGCTCACATTGAAGCAGGCCGAGCAGATGGAGGTGCAGGGAGAGATGCCGCACGTGATGCAGCGATGAGCGAGGAAGTTGGCGGCCCACACGATGCCGCACGACGTGCGCTTGTCGTACCGCGCCACTGCGGGGAGAGAGGGAGATGATTAATGTGTGTCGTGACAAAACAAAGTAGTTAAAAGGATTTAACTTCACTCCTTTCAGATAGCAAGAACTTAACACGTTTTAATCAACAAGCAATGCATGAGCAGTGTTGAAAATATTTAGTACCTAAACATTCAAAGGGACTTCCAAGAAACATGTATATTGAAAGCCTTTTCTTGTTATCCCTGGATAGGGCATGATTAAAGAAAACGTTGACTAAGTCTGCACACTTTTTTTTCATCAATGTCTGTGTATTCAGATTGTAGCGGCATCAGAAATGCGTCTGCTGCATGACAGTTACTGAGAGAAACCACTGGTGGGCCTCACGTTAAGAGTTATGCGATAAAAAAGTAACGATACGACAGGATTTAAGCTAGAATGGACCCCGCGAGCATGGCAACACCGTGCCATGCTGCCCTGAGGTGCTACACAATTAATGACAGCGTGCTGAGTGGCGGTGATGAGGAGATGTAAAGTCCTCAGCATTGGGGATGGATTGCAGGGGGAAAAGCGCTAGAGGAGCTGATTTTATGAAGCCGGTTGCAGGCAACACCAGTGAAGTCCAGCATTGGAGGCAATGAAGATAATAATAACTCCGCTAACAACGAAAAGCCCACACCACCCTACATAACTCTACAATAAGTCACTTGAGGCTCTCATTGACCATCGTTCACAGCCTGCCATCTACTTTAATAGCTTCTCCGTGCCCTATCATCCTGCGTACATTGTGCCGCCTTGTTCGAGCAGAAGGTTCTTGGAGTTAAACGTGAGGCCTGCGCTCTGTGCTCACAAGTCTGTTGGAGCGCATGCGCCCGAAGCCAATAAATAAACAAGCAGGGAAACATTTGTAAGGCCAATATTTTAGCGACGATAATCAACTCTTTTATAAGTAATATTTGCAATGAGGATACATGCAACTGTCATCCTCATTAGAGCCTATTATCGGCAGAGGTAACTAATAACCAGATCAGTATTCCAACACAGACTGCGCGCTGAAGATCATTACAGAGCCCTCACCCTATTGTGGGACTGCAGCACACTGGCCCTCAATGCCACCTGCAGCAGGAGCGCCTAACCTTAGTAAGAGGATAAAATCATCTCACCGTCAGCCGACTGTGCGCAGTTTGATAATAACTTTTCAATAATATTTAATAGTACTGCGTTTCTGATTCACTTTCGTTAAAAATTGCTGCAGCTTCTATATCTTAACAAGCAGCTGGTACCCTCTCAGTCTCCGTAAGTAATTCTACACTCCCAGCTGCAGCTGGTCCAGGCTCCTGACATCATTCCGATTGCACCTGTAGGACAGGGCCACACAGAGACTGGGTGTTTTGGCTAGCCGTGCACGCGTTACAGGGCGACCGCATTGCATCTGTAGGACAGGGCCACACAGAGACTGGGTGTTTTGGCTAGCCGTGCACGCGTTACAGGACGACCGCATTGCACCTGTAGGACAGGGCCACACAGAGA
>SDVV010005944.1:0-18820 GCA_016164225.1 Gammarus roeselii
TATATATGTTTAAATATACACTCTATTACGTATATAAATATCCCCATATACGCATACACGCAAGTGCACACATGCGCGGATAACTTCAAACACAATAACAATGTGTCATTAGCAACAGTTTTTTGGGCGGAATTTTAAAATTAAACCGCCGGAACACAATTAAAATGGGTCAATATTCGACTAGTACAATAGTGGAGTGCAGAGGTCAGATGAGCATACCCCTACTAGAAAAGACAAGGCACTATTTATGTCACTATGACAATAATCGTAACATCAAACAGAAATGACACTGTACCATTCATCGACCAAACAGATCGCGCTCATTGTTCATAATCAAACGATTGAAACATCAAAATAGTCGACAAGTTAACATCTTTTGTAATTATCAAAGACAATTGTGATTAGCAGCAATTGAAAGATGAGCTCCCTACGGATACTATGAGAGATAAACTGTTTCTAAGAAACTGATTGGAGAGGAGAGAGCTATCCAGCGATGGAATGTTGAGGAAATTCTTAAAAATTAAGGTGGTCAGCAGAGATAATGTACACCATTAATTGGAATGACTAACACACTATTTGTTTATGTCATCGGTTGTAGCTTCAAAATCGTTAAGATGCCGTTTTGCGTACATGACAAAAACAATTTCTATTTGTATTAAGATATGGTCAAACTACCTAATCTTTTATGATTAATACTGGGTATATTGGCATCAGGGAAATGTAACTTCAGGTTAAAAACGACAAGGTGATGGTTCACGATAAATTTGTAGGCGAAGTGACGGTTTTGAATTGGTTGTCCAATAAATGTTTATTAAGCCTGTTCCTGAACGACGTGCTCTAATCGACATCATTTACCTTGATATCCAATAGGCTTTCGATTAAGTCCCTCACCATCGCTTAGTAGTAAATTGCACAACATCGGTATTGGAGACGAGCTTCATACCTGGCTAAAATATTGGCTCACGGACAGGTGGCAGCGATGCGTGCTTAACGGAGCGTCCTCCAATTGGGGTGAAGTTACAAGTGGCGTGCCTCAAGGATCCACGTTAGGTCAAGTTTTCTTCATAATATTCATAAACGAATTCAATAGCAACGTGTTCTCGAACATAAGCAAGTTAGCGGACGATACAAAGCTAGTGGGAAAAGTGCAAACCAAACTTGCGTGTCAGCAGATCAAATTAGACGTTACCAAATTTGTTGATTGGTCGAAGAAATGGAAAACGAAATTTAATGTCCGGAAAAAAAAGTAATGTCATCGAAGAGAGGGATCTTGGTGACATTATTAGCAGCCAGCGACTTGAAAAGGAGCAAGTGCCCAGCATTGGTACCTGTTCGTTGCAAAACGGTGCCTAGCGATGGCACCGGTCAGCATTGGTTTAATGAGGAATGGAGCCGAGACAATCCCCAGTCAACACCGTGGGTCGGTGGCTCTCTTTTCAGGTGCTGATTTGAGTTGTTCCGAGTGTCGTCGTAACATACTATCTCTTACTACAGCCATTTCAATTCTTGATCTTCTAATAGCAGAAATCACTCATACACACGTAGCGCATCTGGACGTTCTTCGTCAGAACCAAGATAACCTAGTTTGAGCCAAAAGGCCAATTGCTGTCTTCTTACGGTTGGACCCCTGCCAGACAGTGAGGAGAGGTGCTGGAGGTTATCAGAAGAGAAAAGGTACTTTAAGGAGGAAAAAAGTAGACCCAAACGGTCAATAGTGTACTGCAAATTGTTCCTTTCTGGCCGAAAACCTTTTTACGGAGCAAATTATGATGGAATTATAACAGCAGATTAAATTGATTTATTTTGCGTCTGAAAACATTTGCAAAAAAATTGAGATATATTTTACAACAGCGCTTGCTATGTTATTATAATGACCCATAAAAGACAATTTCCATAATATTTTGATTTACCTGAAATCTTACACATTACACATATAGAAAATACAGTTTTGTAATAACTCAAAACTATTATTTGATGTGGCCAAGCATAAATAAGAACCTTTTAATTTCGCCTTCAGTGAGGAGAGTTTGCTGAAACAAGCAAAAAAGCTAAATAAATTTGGAATGTCCAAAGTGAAACTGATCCGTTACATTTACTAAGAGCACATCTGCTGGCACACGTCCGAGTATGAATGGATGAATGTAAGCAAAACATTTATGCGTATGCAGGGATGAATGTAAGCAAATAATGTTTGTGTAGGTAGGGATGGATGAAAACATATATTGTATGCGTATGCAGGGATGAATGTGAGCCAATACTCTATGTGTATGCAGAGTGGTGTATTTCTTTCGTCCCGATTGTTTTTGGATTGTTTTTTCAACTTGAGTACCTTGAGATCATCATCTTCAGCATATGAATTCTACGCTTTAAGCAATAAAAACACTTTATAATCCAGACTGGAGGAATGCGGAAAAGACTATGTTATTTGCTTTATTTGTCTAATTTACTTTGTTTTGGGTATTGTGATGGCCATTTTGGGTGTCACGCTATGTGGATGCCGTCATTGTCAATGGTGTAGCAGCTACATCCAGATATTCTACCTAAATGAATGTTAATCTAACTACTGAGGCCACCCTAGATCAAATTAAAGAACTTCAAGTGCACCTAGACTCCGAATTGGCCAAGAAGCTTTCAACCTTAAACGCAGAGACAAATGACAGCATCAAATCGATAGAAAACTCAGTCATAGATAGCGATGCACTTTACACAACTATAGTAAGCAAGAGGCAGTCACGCTGCGACAGTGCAACGCACGTTGTGTCACAACCTCACCACATCCGACCCAAACACGTAACCGATTTGATGTATTACCCGACGAAATGGACTCTCAGAATACAGAGGAAGTTATTGTGATTGGTGACTACAATGTCACCACCTTCAAATCAAAACAGCGAAAAGAGAGAACTCAACTGAAAATACTCGGCAAAGCAGACTTGAAAATCGACGAGGTCGAAGGCATAATGAAAAGGAAAAAATACATTCTTTCAAACAAAATATACTACAAGTCGGAGCTAAAGACGTGTCGCAGACGAAATCGACATGGAATAGGTATGAAACCATGCTAACCAATGTCAAAAGTTCAAACGTAAACATTCATGTTACTGGCATCCTGCCTCATCCGTACCAAAGTAGATACAAGTTAAGCAAGATTATTTTACTTAGCAATCGCCTAGCAACATTCTGCGAAGCTCAGAAAATCCCATTCTCTGATCCAAAGTACTATAACGTCAACGGAATCACCAACAAGGCTCGCATAAGCACGTACGGACTCAATACCCTCTAAAACATCCTTAAAAACATCGGTGCTGGTCGATATCCAACCCATAACTCCGCCAGCAGTGCCCGACGGAATGACCCAACGGCCCCCTCCCGTGCTAACACTAGATACACAACCAATATAGGAGCCCATCAAAACATCACCGCAGGTACTAACAGAAAAAATCCTGTCCTCAATCCAGTCCGAGTTAGAGGCAGTAGTCGCTGCTCCGCTAGTACAACCCGCGTGAACGTAAACGGAAGTCTGGGCTCCGACACAAGGCCTCAAAGTAGAATGAGTATAAGTCAAGAAAATCATGTTTATGTGACAAACGGTACTCTCAAATATTACTAGGTGAACGCAAGATGTCTACGAGACAAGATCGAAGAATTAGGTATCCTTGCAATGAATGAAAGTATCGACTTGATAGCAATCACGGAATCGTGGATGAAATTGAAGACCAGGCATTATTTAGAAGAATTTACTCTCCCCGGTAACTCACTATTTCACAGAGATAGACAAGGCCGAGAGTGCTGTTTCTTGTGAAAAACATCCTACAAATAATAGAAATCACTACTCCAAACAGCAGACGCGATATCGTATCAATCAAAGTAGTCGGTAAACATATAATATGGCAAATCACTCTCGTCTATCGTCCCCCAAAAAGCAAGGTTGCAGATGATATCGATCTTTACAACACCCTCGTCCATGTCGTCACAACACAACACAGTATTGTGCTCGGAGACTTCAATATTCTTGACATTGATTGAGAAACAAACGAATGCACTGCCACCGGTAAACGACTGATTGATTTTGCAGACGATAAGTTCTTGACCCAAATGGTGAAGACACCTACAAGAGGTAGCAATATTCTTGATTTCCTATTTAGTGCAAGCGACTCTCATGTCACGAACGTCGAAATGGGAGAATTACTCGGAACTAGCGATCACAATTGTGTCCACTTTTTGATAGAGCTTGAGTTGAAAACGTCAACAAACTGTGAAAAAGTTCCTAACTTTAGATTGGCTTTGATGGCCTAAGAGAGTCAATGGCGTCAGCAAATATAACCCTCGGACAAGATGTCAACCAATCGCTTAACAATTCCTTGACTGCACTTAAAAATATTAAATATGAGCATATCCCGCGCAAAAACAGGCGAACAGCAGTCAATCAGCCTATATAATGGAAAGGAGAACTGCAGCTCCTTCAGTCACGAAAAAAAGCAAAGCACAAGATAAAACAGAAACATCCTCATGACGACGTAGCAAAAAAATGAATACAACATCAGCAGAAAAGATCTAAAGAGGGCCCAGAAACGTCAGAAGAAAGATTATGAAAATAAATTTGCCGCCAATCCCAAAACTAATCCGAAACAATTTTTTAGTTATGTTTCGAACAAAGAAAAAATTATAAAAAGGAGACAAAAAGTGTCCCGGGAATTAACACCCAATTAGTCTTACCTCAGTCATTGGCAAATTGATGGAAAGTTTGATAACGAATAAAATTAAAGAATTCTTAGAATCAAACAAATTGATTGGCAACTTTTAACATTGTTTTAGACACCACCGTTCTTGTCTTAGGAACCTGGTACTTTTTTTTCAATTATATAATTGAAAACAACGACACAAAATTTTCAATCGATATGATTTACCTTGACATCAAAAAGCCTTTGATAAAGTCCCCCACAAGGACCTAGTTAGTAAATTGCACAGCATCGGTATTCGAGGCGAGCTTAACAACTGGATAAAATGCTGGCTTACGGACAGACGGCAGCAAGTTGTACTTAACGGCGCTTCCTCCTCCTGGGGTAATGTTACAAGCGGTGTGCCTCAAGGATCCGTGCTATGTCCAGTTCTTTTTACTATGTTCAAAAACGATCGCGATAGCAATGTTCTCTCAAATATTAGCAAGTTTGCAGACGATACAAAGATAGGAGGAACCGTACCAGAGTGCAGATCAGTAACGACTTAAAAAGTAGCAAGCAATGTAACGATGCTGTCAAGAAAAGCATCAAAATGCTAGGTATGATATCCCGCACTGTCTCTTACAAAAATCCACACAGTATGATCAAGTTATACAATGCATTTGTTGGACCGCATCTCGAGTATTCTGTTCAATTCTGGTCTCCATTTCTTAGAAAAGACGTTCTAAAATTAGAGAAGGTTCAACGTAGAGCTACCAAACTCATCCCTTCGCTGCGGAATAAATCGTGCGAAGACAGGCTACGTGAACGCAATCATTATTCGCAAGAGAAACGTCGTGTCAGAGATGACATGATCGAAGTGTGGAAGATTATGAAAAATAAGGAAAACGTCGACCGAGCAAACCTTTTCACTCTAGATACGAACGGAGTGACTAGGAACAATGGATTCAAAATCGTTGGGAAACGTTTCTCACTCGAAATCACGCGCAATTTTTTTCACGTATAGAGTTGTCAAAGAATGGAACAAACTTCCAGCGGAGGTGGTAAACAGCAATACAATTGAAACGGTTAAGTCTCGGCTCGATAAGTTCTACATAAATCGACGATAAATAGCTAAACCGTTCCCGTTCTTGATGTTTTTAAAACAGAACTTGAGCATGAAGCTCTCTTGGACGTTCTACTTCAGAACTAATCCTCTTGCTACCAAAAGGCAACCTAGTTTGGGCTAATAGGCGTGTTGCTGTCTTCCTACACTTGTAGACACTTGTAAGCACATGTCAGGACTGGAAGCGCTGCTTTCATTCGACTCACCTGCGACAGCCATCAACCACATGTCAGGACTGGAAGCGCTGCTCTCATGCGACCCACTTGTAAATAGTCATGATAAAGTAAACGTCGGTGATCAGACTTACTCTGCTTATTTTTCTTGAAATTAATGGTCTAATGTAATGCTTGCATCTGTCTCGACACATTAAAAAATGGAGAGTAGAGGATATCCTCCAACAATGTCCATCGGTTGGTCCTTACTCTTCAACCCTAGTTTTAAGTTAATATTAAATTCACCCAGGTGGCAAATGTTGTCTTCAGAACAGCTCACGCTGACGAAGACTTGGTACGTATCATCTGTGTATTCTGATATTTCTGTTATTTTGTCAACATGTCATTATACCCACCTGCAATAGCCACTGTTCACGTGACAGGACTAGGAACGCTGCCTTCCTGCAACCCACCTGCAACAGTTACTCTCCCCTGAAGAGCCAAGGGCACAACTGTAAAACTATTATGAGTAAACTTCGTCCCTTTACCGCCAATTGAACCCGATTGAGCTGATCAGAGAGGAAAATGTGAGTTGGTAGCAGGACACTTGTTGCTCTCGAGAGAAGGCAAGAGACGTGCGGGGTGCGGGTGATGGCTTCAGATAACGCAGCAACTGAGGTGATGGCGCACTGATGCCGTGGAATGATGGGGACAAGATCAACGGCGAAGAGAGAGTATTTCGTTGGGAGGAGGGCACGGATATTGGGGGACAAGATCAGCGGCGAGAGAAAGTATTTCGTTGGGAGGAGGGCAGGGGTATTAGGGGACAAAATCAGCGACAAAGAGAGTATTTCGTTGGCAGAAGGGCAGGGTTATTGGGACCCAAGATCAGCGGCGAAGAGAGTATTTCGTTGGGAGGAGGGCAGGGTTATTGAGGGACAAAATCAGCCGCGATGAAATAGTATTTCGTTGGGAGGAGGGCAGAGGTATTGGGGGACAAGATCAGCGGCGAAGAGAAAGTTTTTCGTTGGGAGGAGAGGGGTATTGGTGGACAAGATCAGCGGCGAAGAGAGAGGTTTTCGTTGGGAGGAGGGCAGGGGTTCGCCGCAACTATCGACCCACACGGCCTGCCAAATAACTACGTCATAAAAAGTATTGCATGAATGTGTGGGACTTTGATGTTGGATGGGTATACGTGGATGGGTATACGTGATATTGGATGGGTATACGTGATATTGGAAGGGTATACGTGATATTGGATGGGTAAACGTGGATAGGTATACGTGATATTGGATGGGTATACGTGGATAGGTATACGTGATATAGGATGGGTATACGTGGTGATAGAATATATCTATTCTCTCAATACACATCCATTGTCAACGTTGTAGAAGGCAATTCCGGCTTGTTGATATAATGGACTTTATTAGTCGTGTTAAAACATTCAACGCATTACGCAGTTTCAACACACTCGTATGACAACATCTACGCTGTTTCAACACACTCGTATGACAACATCTACGCTGTTTCAACACACTCGCATGACAACATCTACGCTGTTTCAACACACTCGCATGACAACATCTACGCTATTTCAACACACTCGTATGGCAACATCTACGCTGTTTCAACACACTTGTATGACAACATCTACGCTGTTTCAACACACTCGTTTGACAACATCTACGCTGTTTCAACACACTCGTATGGCAACATCTACACTGTTTCAACACACTCGTATGACAACATCTACGCTGTTTCAACACACTCGTATGACAACATCTACGCTGTTTCAACACACTCGCATGACAGCATCTACGCTGTTTCAACACACTCGCATGACAACATCTACGCTGTTTCAACACACTCGTATGACAACATCTACGCTGTTTCAACACACTCGCGTGACAGCATCTACGCTGTTTCAACACACTCGTATGACAGCATCTACGCTGTTTCAACACACTTGCATGACAGCATCTACGCTGTTTCAACACACTCGTATGACAGCATCTACGCTGTTTCAACACACTCGCATGACAGCATCTACGCAGTTTCAACACACTCGCATGACAGCATCTACGCTGTTTCAACACACTCGCATGACAGCATCTACGCTGTTTCAACACACTCGAATGACAGCATCTACGCTGTTTCAACACACTCGTATGACAGTATCTACGCTGTTTCAACAAACTCGTATGACACCATCTACGCTGTTTCAGCACACTCGCATGACATCAACTACGCTGTTTCAACACACTCGTATGACAGCATCTACGCTGTTTCAACACACTCGTATGACAGCATCTACGCTGTTTCAACACACTCGTATGACAGCATCTACGCTGTTTCAGCACACTCGTGTGACAGCATCTACGCTGCTTCAACACACTTGCATGACAGCATTTACGCTGTTGCAACATACTCGCATGACAACATCTACGCTGTTTCAACACACTCGCATGACATCTACGCTGTTTCAACACACTCGCATGACAACATCTACGCTGTTTCAACATACTCGCATGACAACATCTACGCTGTTTCAACACACTCGCATGACATCTACGCTGTTTCAACACACTAGCATGACAACATCTACGCTATTTCAACATACTCGCATGACAACTTTTACGCTGTTTCAACACACTCGTATGACATCTACGCTGTTTCAACACACTCACATGACAACATCTACGCTGTTTCAACACACTCGCATGACAACATCTACGCTGTTTCAACACACTCGCATGACAACATCTACGCTGTTTCAAGACACTCGCATGACAACATCTACGCTGTTTCAACACACTCGTATGACAGCATCTACGCTGTTTCAACACACTCGTATGACAGCATCAGCGTTGTTTCAACACACTCATATGACAGCATCTACGCTGTTTCAACACACTCGTATGACAACATCAACGCTGTTTCGACACACTCGTATGACAACATCTACGCTGTTTCAACTCACTCGCATGACATCTACGCTGTTTCAACACACTCGTCTGACATCTACGCTGTTTCAATACACTTGCATGACAACATCTACGCTGTCTCAACACTCGTAAGAAAACATCAATGCTGTTTCAACACACTCGTACGACAACGTCTACGCTGTTTCAACACACTCGTTTGACAACATCTACGCTGTTTCAACACACTCGTATGACATCATCTACGCTGTTTCAACACACTAGCATGGCAACATCTACGTTGTTTCAACATACTCGTAGGACAACATCTACGCTGTTTCAACACACTCGCATGACAACATCTACGCTGTTTCAACACACTCGTATGATAACATCCACGCTGTTTCAACATACTCACATGACAACATCTACGCTGTTTCAACCCACTTGCATGACAACATCTACGCTGTCTCAACACTCGTAAGAAAACATCTATGCTGTTTCAACACACTCGTTTGACAACATCTACGCTGTTTAAACACACTCGTTTGACAACATCTACGCTGTTTCAACACACTCGTTTGACTACATCTACGCTGTTTCAACACACTCGTTTGACAACATCTACGCTGTTTCAGCACACTCGTTCGACCACATCTACGCTGTTTCAACACACTCGTTTGACAACATCTACGCTGTTTCAACACACTCGTTTGACAACATCTACGCTGTTTCAACACACTCGTTTGACAACATCTACGCTGTTACAACACACTCGTTTGACAACATCTACGCTGTTTCAACACACTCGTTTGACAACATCTACGCTGTTTCAACACACTCGTTTGACAACATCTACGCTGTTTCAACACACTCGTTTGACAACATCTACGCTGTTTCAATACTCGTATGACAAAATTTCATAGCACACATTTGATGCTTTAGAGTTTTTCACAAATAAAGCGTTATAGACAGTAGTAGCTTCTTAGCCTTTATTGAATGCCCTCAGGGACGCCAACCTCCCTGGGTACTAGGATCGAGAAGTTCACCTCACACTTCATCCCTTCACTTAAGGTAACTCTTCCCTGCTCCCAGCCACCATGTGCACTCTTCATCCCTTCTCTACAAGTAACTATTCCCTGCTCCTATTCATCATGCACATTCTTCGTCCCTTCACTACAACTCTCCCCTGCTCTTATTCACCCCACTCTTCGTCCCTTCTCCACAGGTAACTCTTCCCTGCTCCTATTCACCCCACTCTTTGTTCATTCACGGAAGGTTACTCGCCCCTGCTTCTATACACCCCACTCTTCGTCCCTTCACTACAAGTAACTCTTCCCTGCCCCTATTCACCCCACTCTTCATCCCTTCATAACAGGTAACTCTTCCCTGCTCCATTTCACCATGCACACTCTTCCTCCCTACACTACAAGTAACTCTTCCCTGCTATAATCCACCATGCACACTCTTCGTCCCCTTACTACAGGTAACTCTTCCCTGCTGCTATTCACCCCACTCTTCATCCCTTCACTACAGGTAACTCTTCCCTGCTCGTATTCACCATGCACACGCTTCGTCCCTTCACTACAGGTAACTCTTCCCTGCTTCTATTCACCATGCACACTCTTCGTCCCTTCACTACATGTAACTCTTCCCTGCTCCTATTCACCATGCACACTTTTCGTCCCTTCACTACAGGTAACTCTTCCCTGCTCTATTCACCCCACTCTCCCTCACTTCACTACAGGTAACTCTTCCCTGCTCCTATTCACAATGCACACTCTTCCTCCCTTCACTACAGGTAACTCTCCCTCCACCTACTCACCGAACTCTCCCTCCCTTCACTACAGGTAACTCTCCCCTGCTCCTATTCACCCCACTCTTCCTTTCTTCGCTACAGGTGACTCTCTCCTGCTCCTATTCACCTTATTCTGCCACCCTTCACTACAGGTAACTCTCCCCTGCTCCTATTCACTCCACTCTTCCTCCCTTCACTACAGGTAACTATTACCTGCTCCTATTCACCCCAATCTTCCTCTCTTCACTACAGGTAACTCTCCCCTGCTCCTATTCACCATGCACACTCTTCCTTCATTCACTACAGGTAACTCTTCCCTGCTCATATTCCCCATGCACACTCATCATCCCTTCACTACAGGTAACTCTTCCCTGCTCCTATTCACCATGCACACTCTTCCTCCCTTCACTACAGGTAACTCTTCCCTGCTCCTATTCACCATGTACACTTTTACTCCCTTCACTACAGGTAACTCTTCTCTGCTCCTATTCACCATACACACTCTACATCTCTTCACAACAGCTACTCTTCCCTGCTCCTATTCACCCCATTCTTTCTCCTTTCACTACAGGTAACTCTCCCCTGCTCCTATTCATCCATGCACACTCTTCCTTAATTCCCTACAGGTAACTCTTCACTGCCCCAACTCACCATGCACACTCTTCCTCCCTTCACTACAGGTAACTTTTTCCTGCTCCTATTCACCCCACTCTTCATCCCTTCACTATAGGTCACTCCTCCCTGCTCCTATCCACCATGCACACTCTTCATCTCTTCGCTACAGGCAACAACTCTTCCCTGCTCCTATTCACCATGCACACTCTTCGTCCCTTCACTACAGGTAACTCTTCCCTGCTCTTATTCACCATGCACACTCGTCATCCCTTCACTACAGGTCACTCGTTTCTGTTCCTATCTCCCCACTCTTCATCCCTTCTCTATAGGTCACTCTTCCCTGTTATTATTCACCATGCACACTCATCATCCCTTCACTACAGGTAACTCTCCCCTGCTTTATTCACCCCACTTTTCATCCCTTCACTACAAGTAATTATTTCCTGCTCCTATTCACAATGCACACTCTTCGTCCTTTCACTACCGGTAACTCTTCCCTACTCCTATTCCCCATGCACACTCATCGTCTCTTCACTACAGGTAACTCTTCTCTGCTCCTATTCACCATGCACACTCTTCGTCCCTTCTCTACAGGTAACTTTTCCCTGTTCCTATTCACCATGCACACTCTTCATCCCTTCACTACAGGTCACTCTTCCCTGCTCCTCTTCACCCCACACTTCATCCCGTCACTGAAGGTCACTCTTCCCTGCTCCTATTCACCATGCACACTCTTTCTCCCTTCACTACAGGTAACTTTTCCATGCTTCTATTCACCATGCACACTCTTCGTCCCTTCACTACAGGTCCTTCTTCCCTGCTCCTATTCTCCCCACTCTTCATCCCTTCACTACAGGTCACTCTTCCCTGCTACTATTCACCATGCACACTCTTCCTCCCTTCACTACAGGTCACTCTTCCCTGCTCCTATCCACCATGCACACTTATCGTCCCTTCACTACAGGTCACTCTTCCCTGCTCTTATTCACCCCACTCTCCATCCCTACACTTCAGGTCACTCTTCCCTGATCCTATTCACCATGCTCACTCTTCCTCTCTTCACAACAGGTAACTGTTCCCTGCTCCCATTCACCATTCACACTCTCCGCCCCTTCAATAGAGGTAACTCTTCCCTGCTCCTATTGACCACACTCTTAATCCCTTCACTACAGGTAACTCTTTCCAGCTCGTATTCACCCCAGTCTTCCTCCATTCATTACAGGTAACTCTTCCCTGCTCCTATTCACCCCACTCTTCCTCCCCTCACTACAGGTAACTCTACCCTGCTCCTATTCACCCCATTCTTCGTCCCTTCACTACAGGTAACTCTTCCCTGCTCCTATTCACCCCACTCTTCCTCCCTTCACTACAGGTAACTCTTCCCTGCTTTTATTCACCCACTTTTCCTCCCTTCACTGCAGGTAACTCTTCCCTGCTCATATTCACCATGCACACTCTTCCTCCCTTCACTACAGGTAACTCTTCCCTGCTCCTATTCCCCATGCACACTCTTCGTCCTTTCACTACAGGTCTCTCTTCCCTGCTCCTATTCACCATGCACACTCATCCTCCCTCCACAACAGGTAACTCTTCCCTGCTCCTATTCACCATGCACACTCTTCCTCCCTTCACTACAGGTAACTCTTCCCTGATCCTATTCACCAAGCACACTCTTCCTCCCTTCACTACAGGTAACTCTTCCCTGATCCTATTCACCATGCACACCATTCGTCTTTTCACTACAGGTCACTCTTCCCTGCTCCTATTTACCCCATTCTTCATCCCTTCACTACAGGTAACTCTTCTCTGCTCCAATTCACCCCACTCTTCGTTCATTCACGGAAGGTTACTCGTTCCGGCTCCTGTTCACCCCACTCTTCATCCCTACACTGCAGGTAACACTTCACTGCTCTTATTCACCCCGCTCTTCGTTCATTCACAGAAGGTTACTCGTTCCCGCTCCTATTCACCCTACTCTTCTTATATTCACTACAGGTAACTGTTCCCTGCTCCTATTCACCCCACTCTTTCTCCCTTCACTACAGCTAACTCTTCCTCGCTCCTATTCACCCCATTCTTCCTTCCTTCTCTACAGGTAACACTTCCCTGCCCCTATTCATCATGCACACTCTTCGTCCCTTCACTACAGGTTACTCTCCCCTGCTCCTATTCGCCATGCACACTCTTCCTCCCTTCACTACAGGTAAATGTTCCCTGCTCCTATTCACCATGCACACTCTTAATCCCTTCACTACAGGCAACTCTCCCCTGCTCCTTTTCACCCCACTCTTCCTCCCTTTACTACAGGTAACTCTTCCCAGCTCCTATTCTCCCCACTCTTACTCCCTTCACATTAGGTTACTCTTCCTTGCTCCTATTCACCCCACTCTTCCTCCTTTCTCTACAGGTAACTCTTCCTGCTTTCCTGCACGTCCCTTCACTACAGGTAACTCTTTCCTGCTCCTATTCACCCCAATCTTCATCCCTTCACTACAGGTAACTGTTTCCTGCTCATATTAACCATACACACTCTTCCTCCCTTCACCACAGACAACTATCCCCTGCTCCTATTCACCCCACTCTTCCTCCCTTCACTACAGGTAACTCTTCCCTGCTCCTATTCACCCCACTCTTCCTCCATTCACTACATATAACTGTTCCCTGCTCCTTTTCACTATGCACACTCATCCTCCCTTCACTACAGGTAACTCTTCCCTGCTCCTATTCACCATGCACACTCTTCGTCCCTTCACTACAGGTCTCTCTTCCTTTTTTTTTCGCAATGCACACTCTTCCTCCCTTCACTACAGGTCACTCTTCTCTGCTCCTATTCACCATACACACTCTTCCTCCCTTCACTAGAGGTAACTCTTCTCTGCTCCTATTCACCATGCACACTCTTCGTTCCTTCACTACAGGTAACTCTTCCCTGCTCGTATTCACCCTGAACACTTTTCCTTCCTTTACTAAAGGTAACATTTCCCTGCTCCTATTCACCATGCACACTCTTCGTCCCTTCACTACTGGTAACTCTACTCTGCTCCTATTTGCCATGCCCACTCTTCGTCCCCCTTCACTACAGGTAACTCTTCCCTGCTCCTATTCACCATGCACACTCTACATCCCTTCACTACAGGTCACTCTTCCCTGCTCCTATTCACCATGCACACTCTACATCCCTTCACTACAGGTCACTCTTCCCTGCTCCTATTCGCCATGCATACTTTTCGTCCTTTCACTACAGGTGACTGTTCCCTGCTCCTATTCACCATGCACACTCTTCGTCCATTCACTACAGGTAACTCTTCCCTGCTCCTGTTCACCATGCACACTCTTCCTCCCTTCACTACAGGTAACTCTTCCCTGCTCCTATTCACACACTTCCACGTCCGTTGACTACAGGTTAGCCTTTCTTGTCTCTGATTTCCTAGGGTCCATTATAACATTGAGATGTGGTTTACTTTGCCGACCCGCATCCTGCACTCAAATAATCCTCATCACTGCGTGATCCTATCGTCCTTCAACCAGGGGACCCTGTCGTTGTTCAAAAAGGGGACCTTATTGTTGTTTAGCCAGGGGACCCTGTTGCTGTTTGTTTTTGGGAACCCTATTATTGCAGTTTTACCAGGGGACCATATCGTTGTTTTGCTAAGGGACTTCATCGTTGTTCGACAGATGACCACGTTGTTCTCCGGGCAGGGTACCCTATTGTTCTTCAGTCAAGGCACCTTTTCGACGTCCAGCAAAGGAACTTTATCAATGTTCCGGCTAGAGACCTAATCACTACTCAGCAAGAGAACACTATTGTTGCTCAGTCAACGTACATTGTCGTTGTTCAACCAGGGCACCCTTTCGTTGTATAGCTAGAAGGCCCTATGTTTGTTCAGTCAGGAGACCATATCGCTGTTCAGCCAGAGGACCTTATCATTGTTAAGGCAGTGGTCCTTATCATTGTGAAACCAGTGTACCCTTCGCTGTTCAGTCAGTTGACCTTATCGTTGTTCACTAAGCGGACCCTGTCGTTGTTGAGCCGGGTCCTATCGTTGTTCGGCTCCGGGTGGCCCAATCGTTGTTCAGCCAGGAGATCTTATCGTTGTTCAGCCAGAGGGCCCTATCGTTGTGCAGAAAGTGAACCATATCGCTGGTCAGCCAGGAGACCTTATAGTTGTCCAGCCAAAAGGCCATGTCGTTGTGCAGCAAGTGGATCATGCCGTTGTTCAGGCAGGGGACCTTATCGTTGTTCAGACAAAGGGAACATGGTTGTTCAGCAAGTGGACCCTGTCGTTGTTCAGCCAGGAGACCTTATCATTGTTCAGCCGAAAGGCCCTATCGTTGAGCAGCAAGTGAACCATGCCGTTGTTCAGGCAGGAGATCTTATCATTGTTCAGCCAAAGGGCCCTATCGTTGTGCAGCAAGTGGAACATGTCGTTGTTCAGTTAGCGAACCTCATCGTTGTTCAGTCAGAAGGCCCTATCGTTATGCAGTACGTGGACCCTGTCATTGTTCAGCAAGGAGACCTTATAGTTGTTCAACCAAAGGGCCCTATCGTTGTGCAGCAAGTGGAACATGTCGTTGTTCAGTTAGCGAACCTCATCGTTGTTCAGTCAGAAGGCCCTTTCGTTGTGCAGCACGTGGACCCTGTCATTGTTCAGCAAGGAGACCTTATAGTTGTTCAACCAAAGGGCCCTATCGTTGTGCAGCAAGTGGACCCTGTCGTTGTTCAGCCAGGAGACCCTGTCGTTGGTCAGCTTAGCTGTGGACTCTATCGAGGTCCAACTTTGATGCCCTTCAGTGTACTGCCGCGGAAGAAATGCGTCGCTCCACCTCTACCAACAAATGAAGTACACTACTCATAATCTGTCACCAAAGCTTAGTACATTACACATAAGCTGTTACCAAAGCTTAGTACATTACACATAAGCTGTTACCAAAGCTTAGTACACTACACATTAGCTGTTACCAAAGCTTAGTACACTGCACATAAGCTTTTTCCAAAGCTTAGTACACTAAACATAAGCTGTTACCAAAGCTTGGTAAACTACACATAAGCTTTTTCCAAAGCTTAGTACACTAAACATAAGCTGTTACCAAAGCTTGGTAAACTACACATAAGCTGTAACAAAAGTTTAGTACACGACACATAAGCTGTAACAAAAGTTTAGTACACGACACATAAGCTGTAACAAAAGTTTAGTACACGACACATAAGCTGTAACAAAAGTTTAGTACACGACACATAAGCTGTAACAAAAGTTTAGTAAACGACACATAAGCTGTAACAAAGGCGTAACTTGCTGCTTGATTATCAACGGATACATTTAACAAAAAATTCTCACACGTACACATCATGAATGAAGTTGATACGAGATGTTTGGCCTAGCAGGTTTTTTCAACTTTCGTAATGCGGCCGTGTTAAAGAAATAACTATTGACCACTGCGTCCATTCGTAGCTATTGACCACTGCGTCCATTCGTAGCTATTGATTACTGCGTCCATTCGTAGCTATTGATTACTGCGTTCATTCATAGCTATTGATTACTGCGTTCATTCATAGCTATTGACTTCTGCGTCCATTCATAGCTATTGACTACTGCACCCATTCATATCTATTCACTACTGCGTCCATTCATAAAACAATCAAAACTCAACAGTCCTCATGAGAGTTTTCCTGTCACTGTCCGCCTGGAGAGAGGATACTCTAGCGTATTTTATTTCATGCTCTGATGCCTTTATAGGGAAAGGAATTCAGTGACGCCATACGACTAACTTGTTATTGAAACGCGTTTCCCACAGTCAACGATTTAATGTACAGCCTCATTAACTAACAAATGGTGCTCGCGTCATCAATGACAATGTGCAATAGCCTCATTAAGTGACAGATGGTGCTCGTGTCATCAATGGCAATGTGCAATAGCCTCATTAAGTGACAGATGGTGCTCGTGTCATCAATGACAATCTGCAATAGCCTCATTAGGTGACAGATGGTGCTCGTGTCATCAATGACAATGTGCAATAGCCTCATTAGGTGACAGATGGTGCTCGTGTCTTCAATGATAATGTACAAAAGCCTCATCAAGTGACAGATGGTGCTCGTGTCATCAATAGCAATGTGCAATAGCCTCATTAATTGACAGATGGTGCTTGTATCATTGATGACAATGTGCATTAGCCTCGTTACTTCACAGATGGTGCTCGTGACATCAGTGACAAGGTGCAATATTGGGCCACAGAGAAGAGGGCAGCAATATTCCGCATAAATGACACAAAGTTATAAACACTGTTTATGACAAAGAGATTCCCCAGAGATGAAGAGGGCGACTCACAATAACAGTGAAGTGAGTAACGCATTACTTGGCCACTACCGCCCTACAAATAAAGGCCGCATCATGATCAGCCAACTCTCAACGCACTCTTTATTTTGGGCTGCTTGATTAAAGGCTAAACACGTTATTTGAATCCGTTATAGGCCACTCATTCGGTAGGAAGCCTTAGAAAGCAGTAATACTTTAGGCGGCCGTGCATTACGAGCTCAGCAGCAGTAATACTTAGGGCAGCCGTGCATTACGAGCTCAGTAGCAGTAATACTTAAGGCAACCGTGCATTACGAGCTCAGCAGCAGTAATGCTTAAGGCAGCCGTGCATTACGAGCTCAGCAGCAAATGACCTTCAAGCAGCCACTGCAGCTGCCAGTGCTTGCCCTGACCAGCCTCTTCCTGGGGGCACGAGGTGTGAGCTGTACTAATATTTACGAAAGAAGAAGGGGTAATCGCATGCAATCTTCTGTGCGAGGCGACACCAGGATAGATTAGGATGTAAGAATAGACACCGTATTTAGAGTGGCACATGTATCAGTAGCTAGAATTAGACACCGTATTTAGAGTGGTACGTGTATTAGTGACTAAGAATAGACACAGAATTCAGAGTGGCGCATGTTTTAGTGGCTAAGAATATACACCGTATTTAGAATGGTACCTTTATTAGTTACTACGAATAGACAGCGTATTTAGAATGGTACCTTTTTAGTTGCTACGAATAGACACCGTATTTAGAATGGTACCTGAATTAGTGGTTATTTAGAGTGGAACAAGTATTAGTAGCTTAGAATAGACACCGTATTCACAGTGGAAGGAACATGTATTAGTGGCTGACAATAGACACCATGTTTGGAGTGGATCATGTATCAGTTGCTATGAACGGTTAGCTGCTAGGAATGGATGCAGTCCTTGGAACAGCTCGGAACTGTTGGCCGCTTGGAAAGGATGCAGTCCTTGGAACAGCTCGGAACGGAGAGCTGCTAGGAATGGATGCAATCCTTGGAACAGCTCGGAACGATTAGCTGCTAGGAATGGATGCAGTCCTTGGAACAACTCGGAACGGTTAGCTGCTAGGATCCCGAGTGATAGACATTGTGCCATCGAGCCATCCCCATCGATGGCATAATTCATAGTCTATCACTCGGGAGATCCGGGTTCGAGTCCCGGTAACGACTCGGATATTTATTATAAGTGGCCTTACTGCAAGTTTGGTATATAATCTCCAATACTTATATA
>SDVV010005945.1:0-18818 GCA_016164225.1 Gammarus roeselii
ATATTTCCCTTCGCTTGTTACAAGTCCAGTAATATCGACCAGTCTCGAGAAATGTTAGGTCATCGCTCGTTTGTGGACTTACGAGTTCATAACGTGTATGTAAGCTTACCCCATACGTCAGCGAGTGTTACGAATATTAAAGCGTTAGCAAGATTTATATCTGGTTTTACTGGTGGAATTTGATTTTTTTGTAGTGTTGGACGTTTTGCTCCTATTATTTTCGTCTATTATATCAAATATTGAATAAATCCACTCAAACCCTTTTTCATGCAGATCTGCATTGTAAGGTCCGCAATCCACAAGATCTAGGATATAAACCATGTCTAAGGTACATAATTAGCGAAACTTATATCAATGTACGATAACATAGATCAAATATCGATGAATGCAAAAAGGGTTGCCATACAATGACGATTACATTATTACCTTGGCAACTTAACCTATTATATCCTATTGTAATGTATTTTAATCAAGTTTGATAATTATGTATGATATTGATATGTTTGAATCTCTCCACTAGGGCTGTATATTTATCATATCAAAGCAGTTGAATACATTTTCTCCAATTTTGATCCAGCAAAAAAACTTCTGCAGATGTTTAGATTCCAGAATTTATCGTTAGCTCTGTTACATGTTCGGATGAGACTCAGCAGGTAGGATCCAAGAGAACTAATGCACTTCAATTTGTTACAAACATAATGTGGATCAGTTATTCGCGATGTTTGCTTCAAAGATCTAATCATTCTAACCAGCGTATCCAATAATTATATATTTTCATTCAAGTTTGATGGATATGTACGGTATTTAGACATTAATTTTTGTGCGATGTACATATCAAATCCCTCCCACACGGCTGCTTTTTTTCGTAGTTTTTCTCCTAATGTCACACACCAGGTACACACATTCACGCCTTGTACGCATATTCGGACCGAGCATGGTATAATGATGTCGTACACAGGGATAGGTACTGATACAATGTAGACACACACACACACACACACACACACACACACACACACACACACACACACACACACACACACACACACACACACACGCACATTTTGATTGCATATACAGGATCGGTTAACATCTGAGGCACTTTAACTCTGATATATGTTTTTTTATCAGAATAAAATCCCTTGTTATTGTTACAAGATATTTATTGTGGACCACCTTCACGTCATGATAGGTGAAAAGAACTAAGCTTCTTAACCTATCCTATTCTTTTCTATCCAGGAATTATATAGTGTCAATCGAGTTTTCGTGCAAAAATTTGTTACTTTTTTATCGATTCATGATATATTCATTTTCATCCTCTCCACTTGGCTCTACATTTTGATCTACCCTATTCACACCCATCAAAACCTAACATAACCTAACTTTATGTATGGTGCTCAGTCATTGCTATATACATATGAAGCCCTCCAAACGACTCTAAATAACACTTGAGCATATATGCTTTTTATTTTGTTGTCACTCTCATCCCATATAAGTTAGCAGAGAGGACCCATTTTCAATCTTAGATGGTTTGAATGTTATGAGTAATTATTTTTGATTTTGACACAATTTTACGTCACTTTAACATATTATTCACACTCATCATAACCTGACCTGACCTTACGTACGGTATTCAGTCATTGATACATACATATAATCCCCTCCAGACAGCTCTAAATATCACTCTAACATACATGTTATTTATTTCGTTGTCACTCTCGAGTCATATACGTTACCAGAGAATCCCCCATTTTCAAACTTGGATGAATGGAATGCTACAACTATTTCAAATTTGTATGCAGTTTCATACAAACGAACACATAGTCTCACACCATGTTTTTCTTAATATCCTTCTATATCTCCGCATAACTCTACAAACTTTGACAACTGGCATCTCTGAATTTTCATCTTTCTCTTGCCTATATTTTTCTTATCCTTAACGATGACTTCGTTTCAAGATCTGATCGGACCCTGATTTATATCATACCATTCTGTAACACATCTAGATCATTTACCTCGAGCTAGGCTTTCTGGCATCATTTAAGCCCTTGAAACAATTTTTGTTACTGATTTCGAAGATTCGATGTTACCTCCGACTGTCACGATGTGCACAATTCATTACTTAACCTTCGAGTTTAGGATAATACAAACATTTCATTGCGAACATACATAGTTTTTATTAGTATTTATTAGCATTATTTACAGACCTTGCTGCCATCATCAATATCATATACCTGGTTTTTGAAATTTAAACAGCATTGTTAGTCATCCAACAGTACTTTTCATCGCTATTATTCAGTATACTCTCAAAATCCATCTTATACATCATCATATCTTTGATGCGGATACCGAAGGCTATTCCGTTCCCGTGTGTCAATAAATGTATTACTTCTTCTTCTTGAACTTATTTATTCGAATCTTTTCCAATTCAAAGTCATTCTCAGATTCATCATCGAGAAATTTGCTTACGTTCCAGTTTCTCTTCTGTTCCTAGATATAATTTGTCATTCACTATCTCAGCTGTATTACAACCATGATGAAGATTTTACCCATGAATCATATAAATTATCGAGATTTGCTTCTCTTATCCCCTCCCCATCCCCCTTCCTAAACCTACTTACATACGAATGTAACGCGTCCACATTAGTTTCCCAAAGCAGTCTTCCTTTTTCCTGCATACATTTATGAATGATATCTCTCGCTATTTTGATTCTTGCTTGTCCATTCTGAGATAACTGTTATTTTCCCACACCTGTCAAAATTTATTCGAACCGACTCATATCATCATCGGAGATCTCTTCTTCCAACACTTGTAAACAAAATTTGAGCTATGAATGTTCATTTTTTTGTTTATTGTATGACGAAACGTGTGTCTTCGCTTGATCTCAACGTATCACTGACTCCATTCTTGATTACCAGCTAGCTATTATAAGGTGATTACATGTGGTTTTTCGCATAACATTTGGCTTAACATTTCTCACCTAGGTCATCAACTGTTTATATGTATAGTGCTGAGTACGTAGGTGAATGTGAATATTCAAGCGTATGTACGTGTTACATGAGTAAAAATATATAACACGAATTTATTTATCAAAATTTAAATGAAATTTTCAAATTTTCGAAGGATGACAGAGCCAAGTCTGTATTTTGCAGTGATAACTAGGCTATTAAAGAAAGGTAACATCCCTCGAAAATTGGAAAATTTCATTGAAATTTGGGAATATTTAATTTGTGTTATATATTTTCACTCATGTAACACGTAGATACGCTTGAATATTCACATTCACATACGTACTCAGCACTATACATATACCCAGTTGATGACCTAGGTGAGAAATGTTAGGCCAAATGTTTTGCGAAAAACTACATGTAATCAACTTATAATAGCTAGCTGGTAATCAAGAATGGAGTCAGTGATACGTTGAGATCAAGCGGAAATACACGTTTCGTCATAGAATGAACAAAAAAAGAACATTCATAGCTCAAAATTTTGTTAACAAGTGTTGGAAGAAGAAATCTCCGGCGATGATATGAGTCGGTTCAAATAAATATTGACAAGTGTGGAAAATAACAGTTATCTCAGAATGGACGAACAAGAATCAAAAGAGTAGGAGATATCATTCATAAATGTATGCAGGAAAAATGATGTCTGCTTTGGGAAACTAATGTAGACGCGTTACATTCGTATGTAAGTAAGTTTAGGAGGGGGGGGGAGGGGATAAGAGAAGCAAATCTCGATAATTTATATGATCCAAAGGTAAAATCTTCATCATGATTGTAATACAGCTGAGATAGTAGATAACAAATTATACCTATGAACAAAAGAGAAACCGGAACGTATGCAAATTTCTCAATGATGAATCTCAAAATGACTTTGAATTGGGAAAGATTCGAATAATTAAGTTCAAGAAGAAGAAGTAATACATTTATTGACACACGGGAACGGGATAGCCTTCGGTATCCGCATCAAAGATATGATGGGGTATAAGATGGATTTGAGAGAATACTGAAATATAGTGATGAAAAGTACTGTTGGATGACGAACAATGCTGTTTAAATATCAAAAACCAGGTATATGATATTGATGATGGCAGCAAGGTCTGTAAATAATGCTAATAAATACTAATAAAAACTATGTATGTTCGCAATGAAATGTTTTCATTATCCTAAACTCGAAGGTTAAGTAATGAATTAAGCAAATCGTGACAGTCGGAGGTAACATCGAATCTTCGAAATCAGTAAAAACAATTGTTTCAAGGGCTTAAATGATGCCAGAAAACATAGCTCGAGGTAAATGATCTAGATGTGTTACAGAATGGTATGATATAAATCAGCGTCCGATCATATCTTGAAATGAAGTCATCGTTAAGGATAAGAAAAATATAGGAAAGAGAAAAATGAAAATTCAGAGATGCAAGTTGTCAAAGTTTGTAGAGTTAAGCGGAGATATAGAAGTAAATCAAGAAAAACTTGGTGTGAGACTATGTGTCCGTTTGTATAAAACTGAATACAAATTTGAAATAGTTGTTGCATTCAATCCATCCAAGTTTGAAAATGGGGGATTCTCTGGTAACGTATATGATTCGAGAGTGACAACGAAATAAATAACATGTATGTTAGAGTGATATTTAGAGCTGTCTGGAGGGGATTATATGTATATATCAATGACTGAATACCGTACGTAAGATCAGGCCAGGTTATGATGGATGTGAATAATATGTTAAAGTGACGTAGAATTATGTCGAAATCAAAAATAATATGAATTACTCGTAACACCCAAACCATCTAAAATGGGTTCTCTCTGCTAACTTTTATGAGATGAGAGTGACAACGAAATAAAAAGCATATATGTTTAAGTGTTATTTAGAGTCGTTTGGAGGGCTTTATATGTATATAGCAATGACTGAGCACCATACATAAAGTTAGGTTATGTTGGGTTTTGATGGGTGTGAATAGGGTAGATCAAAATGTAGAGCCAAGTGGAGAGGATGAAAATGAATATATCATGAATCGATAAAAAAGTAACAAATTTATGCACGAAAACTCGATCGATACTATATAATTCCTGGATAGAAAAGGATAGGATAGGTTGAAAAGCTTAGTTCTTTTCACCTATCATGACGTGAAGGTGGTCCACAATAAATATCTTGTAACAAAAACAAAGGATTTTGTTCTAATGGAAAAAAACATATATCAGAGTTAAAGTGCCTCGGATGTTAACCGATCCTGTATTTGCAATCAAAATGTGTGTATGTGTGTGTGTGTCTACATTGTATCGGTAACTATCCCTCTGTACGACATCATTATACCATGCTCGGTCCTGAATATGCGTACAAAGCGTGAATGTGTGTACCTGGTGTGTGACATTAAGAGAAAAACTACGATAAAAAAGAGCCGTGTGGGAGGGATTCGATATGTACATCGCACGAAAATAATGTCTAAACATCATACATATCCATCAAACTTGAATGAAAATGTATAATTATTGGATAAGTTGGTTTGAATGACTAGATCTTTGAAGCGAACATCGCGTATAACTGATCCACATTAAAAATGAAACAAATTGAAGTGCATTAGTTCTCTTGGATCCTACCTGCTGAGTCTCATCTGAACATGTATCAGAGCTAACGATGAATTCTGGAATCTAAACATCTGCAGAAGGTTTTTTGCTGGATCAAAATTGTAGAAAATGTATTAAACTGCTTATGATATGATAAATACACAGCCCTAGTGGAGAGATTCAAACATATCACTATCATACAAAACCATCACACTTGATTAAAATACATACTGCAACAATTGGATAGAATAGGTTAAGTTGCCTAGGTAATAAAGTAATCGTCGTTGCATGGTAACTCTTTTTGCATTCATCGATATTTGATCTATGTTATCGTACATTGATATAAATTTAGCTTATTATGTACCTTAGACATGTTTATATCCTAGATCTTGTGGATTGAGGACCTTACAATGCAGATCTGTATGAAAACTTGTTAGAGTGTATTTATTCAATATTTGATATAATAGACGAAAATGGTTGGAGCAAAACGTCCATCACTACAAAAAAATCAAATTCCAACAGTAAAACCGTATAAAAATCTTGCTCACGCTTTAACATTCGTAACACTCGCTGGCGTATGGGTAAGCTTACATACACGTTTTGAACTCGAAAGTCCACAAACGAGCGATGACCTAACTTTTCTCGAGACTGGTCGATATTACTCGAATTGTAACAAGCGAAGTGAAAAATATATATATATATAAATGTAGGCACACAATCTGCTAAAGATTGGTAGAACTACAGGGTCAAGTGGATAAATTTGATAAGGATGAAGGTTAAATCAATGAAGAAAAAAAAACATTAGTATGAAACGGGGAAAATATACAATCCTTGATAATTTTAGGTTAGAATTAGTTTGAATTATCGTCATCTTAACAGATCTTCAGTGAAAAATGTTAAAGTGGATCTGGTGAATGGTCGAAAAAGTCTAATATTCTGAATGGGAACGCAGTCTCATAACAAGAGCCTGAATTGATCAAAATCTTCTAAGTGTCTAAACTGCAAACAAAATAAAAACATTTACAAAAGTAGGACATGCGGAAATAAGCATCTAGCAAAGACCTGCGATTGGATAACATAATTGAGATGTACATTCAATTATTGAAGAATTTAAACGCTAACACTCAACACAAATCCGGTAGAATAGTTCTCCAAGGTAATGTGGAACCGGACCCAAATCCAATGTAAAGAGGGGAAACACGCCAAATTTTCGAAGCATTACATCCAAATAAGCGTATTTTATACCCAACATCCCATGAAAATAGGCAAATTTATATCGAATACAGATATATTCCTATGATATCAAATCAAAATGTACACCAACATCTAAAAAAAATAGCTAAATAAGATTTCCTACTCCTCCCCAAGCAACAACGATTAACTATTATGTACGGTGTATCCTACCACACCCAGATGATGAACCCCACTCCATTATCCGACGTGATCTGGTTCATGACTAAGATCGTATAATAACATAACAGTCATACCAAAAATAACTGATATTTTATGCTGAGTAATGTGAAAAATGTTATTTGATACTATCATACCATTCAAATCTATAATAAAAATCCTATACCTAACTGATGCTATACCTCTGGGAGTACAAATCCAAGACTACTGTGTCATAAAACATGAACTCTATAATGCTTTACTAGGTCACTTCTCAGCAATCTACCACTGATATATAACAAATTTAGAGGTAACACACAGTCATGATTCGATGTTACAGACTTACCTCGCATCTGTTAACCCATCGTCTCTGAACAGCCTCGAACAAAGACACATCCTGGACATACTCAAAATCTAGACACATATACAATGGTCATGAATGAGTTACAGAGAGTGTGTGGCCATAAAAAGCTGGGGTTATGTTTACTGATGACTTATTTAAAACAATACAACGATGAGTAGCTTGTCGCATAACCTCACCAACAAACTATGAAACTCAAGATCGATGTCTACAAGAACGTATATAATTCACGTTGAACATAGATAAACTCTAAAATGAAAACCAAAGAGTATAAACCACCTCTACACTAGGACCCATCGATCCAGTAAATTATCATCTAAACGTTAAACTACACATTTGCTAGGGATCAATGACGAAAAAATTCCACAAAGATGCAGTACGGACTTACACCTCTTAAACATACATTCCTATGATTCTCGTGGAAAAAAAACATATCAATAATAAATATATAAATAGCTCTGCTATAATTCACATAAAAATTGTACTACATTATGGTATCCATCCTAGTAAATCGGTACATATACACAAACGAGCATAAACAGAATGAACTTTTGCCTAGGGGACTCTCTAACTCCTCCTAAATATTGAAGAATAGTCGTACAATAAAATATACAATACCCTAACAGCAAGACCAAGTTTGTAACAAATCGTCTCTTCTATATCCATAATAACTACGTCAAATATTGTATCAGGATGAAAGAAGATATATAAAACACTAAAAATGAACAATATGTCACTAAATTAGACCTGAAATGATGTTCTATAATGTAGATACATACGTAATATATTCTGATATAGTATAAATAACCAACAAAATGCATTGAAGATGGAAATTCAACAGAGAACCTACAAAACTGAAAGACCTATACTGAATCTCACGAGATAAAACAAAGCAAGAAGGTTAATTCTCTACTATACCCAGAACATACATTAAAAACGTGATGAATGAGAATGAATTATCATTTAACCAAACAAACAATAAATGTGTATTAGATACCACGACATGCAGACGACGTAACTGAAACCTATAGTAAATACGGTATGGTACATACGAAAATCTAATGAAATTACCCACAACTTCAGTCCAAAACAGGGATAAATTAACATCTCTTTAACTAAAGTAACTACGGCTAAAATCGTAACAGATGTGTCATATATACATAAGTAAACTACCACAATGATGCAACAACCGACCCCTTTATGTCTGAAAATAATGTGGAAGCTGTAAGCCTAAAATACACTATAATGCCTAAAACTGTTTGAGTTAACTGATCGAAATTCCAAAACTGCGCAAATTCAAGATAAATCAATCGATCATTACTAAGTATTCATAACATAATATTTTAACTTACAGTAAATCCATATCGTTCAGGTGTTTTCGACATTGGAAAACACATCAATGGAACACTGATATAAATGTTTCAAAACTGGATAATGCAACAAGGGGTAGATAGATTCTCAACCGTAGGTGCTGCATCATCCCACAATACTTACTTCATCTCGCCAATAATCATATTAATAATCCTTACTATTTCTATAGATATCAAATACATATGAAATAAATAGATGGGAAACACAGAACCTTGCCTGTTATCCTACCTTCAGGCTGGTACAAACAGGGCCGTTCGCACACTAAGGTTGCAAATTGAGTTATATGACATACCTACAACTTTAATCCTATGAAAGAATATATAGTGATAAATGAACAAAACATACAAAAATATCCCAAGTCCCCACCGCTACGAACCCACCAATCAAGCATTGATTGAGTCATATATACCACAGCTAGATAAGAATACCAACATATATGATCACAGAAAAAAAAATGTATAGAAACAATAAACCATCCATAAATATATAACGAGTTATACACTCACAACGTAGCGAACGTGACACAAGGAACAGGTAGGAACAAACTCACATAATCTTCCGGGAGCACATCCAACTTTTTGCCTAGGGGATCCTACGCCCCGTCCCCACAAGAAATTGGGAATAACACTAATCCGACCAGAACCGAATAAATATATATAACGAGCAACAGTTAGTGTCCAATTATTCTCCACTAAAACCATCTAAAGAAGAAAGAACGTATATATAATTACAATGAAGATCATATATACACTAAAAATTAAAATGTTCATAACATTAACCTTGCCAATCAAGGCTGCAAGCCTGCTTCCATCCCGCCTCTCCCCTTCCGTCCCACCCTTCCGGTTTCCCCCCCCCCCCCTCCCCCCGTCCGTTAGCTGACTCGGGCATCAAACCAGTTCCGGTACCCACCATCCCCCGCCCCCCCCGTTTCTACGCTCGGTGAGTCAAGGTTGCATGCATCGCGTCCTACCCCGACCGGCTCTTTTATCCCTATCTATAATCCTTCACTAGAGCGCGTTTGGATTCACTTTATACTACTTTTATGAGACACATTCTCCAGAGCTGTTGCTTGATAAAACTGCTAATGAAATGCTAGTGGTGTCCCTCAAATTATAGAGCATATTGGTGAAATCCGGTGGATGCGTTTGACCAAAACATGAGGGAAAGCGAAAATAATATGATAAATCAGCAGCAATGCTATGCATTTGCCGGGGTAAAGGAGCAAGTAGACAGTACCATCATGAAGGCAAATGAAGTGTCTATGGTATTCCACGCAGGAATACTTTACATTAATTGCCGTCTGGTCAGACACTTCAATGACAGACACGTCCACGCCAGAATACTTAGCATTAATTACCTCCTGGTCAGAGACTTCACTGACAGACACGTCCACGCCGGAATACTTTACATTAATTACCGGCTGGTCCGACACTTCATTGACAGACACGTCAACGCCAGAATACTTTACATTAATTCCCGCCTCGTCAGACACTTCATTGACAAACACGTCCACGCCAGAATACTTTACATTATTTACCGCCTGGTCAGACACTTCACTGACAGACACGTCCACGTCAGAATACTTTACATTAATTACCGCCTGGTCAGACACTTCACTGACAGACAGGTCCACGCCAGAATACTTTACAATAATTACCGGCTGGTCAGATACTTCACTGACAGACACGTCCACGACAGAATACTTTACAATAATTAACGCTCGGGCAGACACTTCACTGACAGACACGTCCACGCCAGAATACTTTACAATAATTGCCGCTCGGGCAGACACTTCACTGACAGACACGTCCACGCCAGAATAATTTACATTAATTACCGCCTGGTCAGACACTTCAATAACAGACACGTCCACGCCAGAATACTTTACATTAATTACCGCCTGGTCAGACAATTCACTGACAGACACGTCCACGCCAGAATACTTTACAATAATTACCGCCTGGTCAGACGCTTCACTGACAGACACGTCCACGCCAGAATACTTTACATTAATTATCGCCTGGTCAGACACTTCACTGACAGACACGTCCACGCCAGAATAATGTACATAAATTACCGCCTGGTCAGACACTTCAATGACAGACACGTCCACGCCAGAATACTTTTCTAGGATGTAGGAAGAAAAGACTCACGTGACGTACTTTAGTTCGTACCGACTTAAAAACTGCCATCATTGCCCTAACAAACCACCGCATTACCTCCTATTTTTTCGCAAGCCAATCGGATCGAAAATAGCGCCAGCAAATGAATCTAAGCTGCACTCATTCCCGTTCCGTTTGAGGCCTATAGAATCTTACTGTCTGCAAATGTCCCTGGAAAGATGAAAGCAGGAATAAACAAGTCAAGGCAGGAGAATATCTTGTTTGAGGCTGAAATGCAGGACAGAATGTGAACTTTCAGTAGCCCAATTCTTACGAAAGATGAAATTTCGTTACATAGTGCTAAGTAAACTGATCCAGCTGTGTATTGTACATATATGTTTCATGCAAACATTTTAGTCTATCAAAATGTGAGTAATTTGATAAAGCAAATATTTTTCAATTTAAACCAACAATTGTGTTAAAATTACGAATCGGACTATAACTAATTATATAAGTTGTCGAATGCCGAATTTCAAATTCCGAAATTTGTGCATTTCATTAAATGCCATCGAACAGCACAATTGAGCAATACGTACATACGCGCGTCTTCAAATGCTATGTGGCCTGCCTTTCCACGAACACGTGAGTGACCAGCCATCTTAATTGGCTGATATCAGACTAGCATTGTTTCAGTAGTTGCTCTTTCAAATTTGTAGGCTATTGAACAGGCTGCAGATGTTGGTGGCAGTCGCCGAATAGTTTTTTATGACGACACAAATGACTTCGAGAACAGCATCCCAGAAATGATCTCTGCGAAGAACAGTCGGTGTGTTTTTGTTGACGCCTTACATAAGTTCAAATAAAATGCCGTTACCATGCTGTGAGTAATTTAACAAGTGAAGCAGTATTTGGTATGGCATTAGCAAATACAAGAATACACGATTTTTGATTATTTTGTAGTTAAATAGAAGGGACTTATTATACTAAAAATATAGGTATAAGCGACTTTGCTATTAAATGTATAGTGTTATCATTCAAAATGACGTTTTCCTCTGATTTATGCCACATTTTGTTCAACATTGGATGGCATTAGTTGGTACAGAACGTTGATCAAAATTATTCACAAACATGTTGGAGCTGTGGAATATTACTGACACCAATTTGAATTAGTCGGCACAAACGCTCGGCATTTACGTCGGTCGACTCAAAGTTTTCAGGATCCAATTTGAACTTGTTGCTTAGCGAATGCATCCATTGGATGAGGTTAAAATCACCCTGACACTCATCAAATTAGTGTTTCCTAACAGGTTGATCATTACAGTTCATTTGATTGTTCCTTCATGAATGCATGGCAGTCAACATGATAATAAAAACTGCAACGGACTAATTGTTGCGATGTTGCTGTAAACAAAGAGTTTCATAATTCAGCAATAAGCCGAAACTGGGCTCTCAAGTTGAATATCAATATAATATGGGATATCAGAGCATCAAACTAATATCACAAAATATACATTTATCTTTTCAGAGAAAATCCTCCCGAGTTCAACTGACGTACAAATTGTAGTAACTTCAACACTTTATTTTCAATGAATTATTTGCCTACTAATTTATGAGTTGAAATATCTCACATAACTTGTTTATATCGTACCGAAGCCAATAATTTTTTTTATGATAACCAATGCCAACGAACGTTTCAGTGTTTCCTAGTAAATCTCCATTTATTGATAACTCAATTTAGCAAGATTACCAAAGCCTTTCAGACTGTTTTGCATCCCCCTAGTTCCGTCACCATCATAGAAACATTGAAGAAAAGTCAGCTCAACAATTGCAAGGATTTAGGAAAATTTAAGTGTGATGGTCTCACTAAGAATAACAAAGACCTGCATTCTTCCCTGGTGGGACGAAAAAATAGACTGAATGACACTAAATAAAATCGCTGCCTGCGCAGCAATTATCAATTAAAAAATGCTTCAGCTTAATCATTGTTTTGTGGTAAAAAACTTTCGATTTGACCTCCACATAATAATCATAATATCCAGTTTTAAATGAACGCTTTCCGTTACATCCGGGTTACCTATCCTTGGAAACAATTATGTCAATTTATTGAACATTTCTTGTTATACTTTTCACTGGGATATGATAAATCCTTCCCAATCATATCTACATTAATTCAAAGATAAATGAAGATATATGTTCCTGCTTCTATCATACATCTTTACTCGGAAATAATCAAAATCGAATCGAGATTGTCTAGGCGGATGAAGATGTTTGGAATCCAAATAACGAGGTGTTTTTCGTGCACCTTCAACAACTAAAAATCAAAAGCGGACAAGGACCTAAAATAAGAAATAATTATTTTCTGAGTCTCGACATAAGAGTGCAGGAATTTACAATTGTTTATGAAGGTGCACCGGGATGGATATGATCTTGCCATACAGTCAATGCAGTTATTTCGCTTTTGACTTTTTTTTATTCCTATATCACATTTACCCTTAGTTCACTTGGAAGTATTATGTGGGGAGAGGAAGGGCGGTGGTGAGTTTGGTCAGGTAAGTGGAAGGAAGTCAAGCAGGGAGGAAGATGGGGCACGAGAAGGTGTAGTGGGGTTAGTGAGTTTAGAGTTGGCTAGTAGCGTTACTGAGTGAAAGGAAGAGTCTTATAGATTGATTTGGGTTTCAGTCATGGCAGGTAAAGAAAGATGGGCGGTTGTGTGACTACCGTTCAGGTGGTGAGGCGAGTGACGAGGATTTGGAGCATTTATAATCTGGCTGAGTGGGTTTAAAGACATCTGTAGTTGACTTCGACGTGTTGGTATTGTGGGACTTGAATGGGAGAGCTTGAGACCAAGTGTGGAGAATGTGATAGGAAAGTATAGTGTTTCGGGTAGGAGCGAGAGTGGAGAGAACCTGATAGGTAGGTGCATTCATTGAGCGGGAGCTGGTGAGATGGAGCAGAAAACAAATATCACAGACACACTTGGGCAAGTATGGCCCGTGGTGCAGAGGTGAATTGAGCGCTGGTGGATTTTGTCCTGGTCCCGTGACGAGCGGTGTGCAGGATATTGGATGTGCAGGGGCTGAGAAGGGCAAGCTGAGGAAAGTTTGATCAACAACAGGTGGTAGAAGATTGAGAGTGGAGTACGAAGAGAGAAAGAGAATGTGAAAGAAATGCATTAGGCAAACTGAAATTAGGAATGCCCACATATGAGCGCAAGGTCAGGGGAATGTTGAGGAACAATATGAGATATTCATTGATACGGTGTTGGTACGGGCGAGATAAGAGTGTAGGGTGCGCCGTGTGTGCTGGGGTAGAAAAAAGGGTTGCTTTGGCGGAACGTCGAGGTTACAATGGCGGCAGATAAAAAGAGAAACGCCTTTGATAAGTGTTTGCAGGCAACTTCGGTGGTGGCCTCTGAAAAAGTACCACTAGTGCTAGCTGGTGTAGGGGGTTGGGTGAGAGTTTTCCTAAGAACAAGATGATTATCTGGAAAGAGGTGCGGACGGTGAGGAAGAGAGGCAAGAAGGAGTAGGTGAGGAAATATGCACTCGTCGTGTTGTTATTGGAGATTGGTTATGTTCGAAAGAGGTGGAGTGAGTTTCTCGAGCCTTAATATCATCAGAGTTGCCAGTCAGAATCCCTTTCGCAATTTCTGGCAAGGTTTTTAGAGCTGCCTTGATCTCGTCTGCGTCGAAGGAGTTGATCAACGGCTCCGTGATGGTCGTGAAATCGTTCATGTACAAGTGGCTGGTGACCCACCACAGAACAGTAGTCACGATGACGATAGCATTTACCGGGTTTGTTAAAGTTATCGGGACTATATTGTTCTACTTAGCTCTCCCATGTGGGCTAGTGTCTGCCATGTTTGCTACACTACAGCTGTCGGTTGGGCCTCCAACATCCACCCCTTCCAGCGATAGGCCACTTGTCTCATGTGCCCCACTTGCCACGGGTGTGCTGGTATCCCAGGCCAGACCAGGCATTTTTTCAAGAGCGATCACTTCTTGTACTGTTCCGAGATGCAATCTGTTCAGACACGACCGAGGTTACACATGAGGCGGCGCCTGCATCCATGCTAAAAATGATTATATAACCAGGACATTGAAAACGAGGGATACGGAGACGAAGTAGATGATGTTTGGATTACCTTTCAAGTAAGAAAAAACAAATCCTTTTTTGTCGGAGCTATTTGCACGTCATCCACAGCTAACAACCAGTCATTCAGCAAGCCCAATTGGCCCAATAATTAAAAGACTAAATCCAGAGCAGCTCATTGTAAGACAAGTCGAATCATAAAAGAATGTAGCTCATTGCTCGATCTGATGATCACGAACAATCGATCCTCTGTCCTGAACATCAACATCTGCGAGTCTCATGTCGACCACAACAAACTATGCTGTCTGATCACTGTACGTAAAAAAACGGAAACCCGTCATAATGACGTTGAAAAAAACAGTTTATGGAAGAGAGTATCATGTGAATATTCGATCGCCATTTTCACAGACACGTTCTCACCGGCTCTCGACACAGTAGCACCATTAGTCACAAAAAAAAACGTTCTTCAGTCAGCTGGATGACTCCTGAACTCTATCAAGAAATACAACACCCAAAATATTTTCACAAGATTCTGAAAGATGAAGCCAACAAAAATGTTGACATATGTAACACGTTACAAATATCACAGATTTAACAGATCAATCGCGTGTTTTAAATGTCCTTCGCGTGGTTTACCCATCGCTGATGAAACGCGTAAAAAGGTAACAGGAAAAACAAGGAGAGATGTACATCCTGCTGGTTTCGAAAAATTCAAAAATAACCCGAAGCGGACTTGGAACATTCTCGGAAACATTATGCCCCACATGAAACCAAAAATTCTTAAAATTATGAACTACATGTAAAAAGAGCAGAATCTTTCAATGAGTATTTCACTGACGATGGATAGCACACATACAAAGAGGTAATGATCGAACACAACAAGATTGCTTCGTGTTAATTCATAAGCCAACTCAGATCACAGTTCCCTCACATAACGACTCTTCCAACAAGAAGGACCATATCTGGTCACCTAGTCCGGAAATCACGTTGGGAATTGTTTCGGCTATTTCCGAGATTAAAACTGCCAATTCTAGTGAAAATTATGGCATAGGGTTACAGTACCTCATGGACGGGTTAGAAATGATTTTGTTTTATCTCATGGTGCTTATCATCACATCCATTGTATCAAATACCTTCCCTCAAAATTGGAATCGCGCGTTTATCAAAGCAATTCATAAAAAGGGAAAGGTAAACGAACCCGCAAATCATAGACCCATAAGCCTCCTTACAGTAACTTCAAAAATCTTAGAAAAGGTCATTTCTCCCTCAACTACCTGTCTACCTAGATAAGGTAACCTGATCAATGACTGTCAGATTGCATGAAAACGGAAGCCCTTTACTGAAGGCGCACTACTGAAACTAACCGATCTCGTTTATTAATCTATAGACGAAAACAGTCTATTATTGCCATTGCTGATGGACCTCTTTAAAGCAGTTGACAGTGTAAATCCCGACATTTGGCTGCAAAACTATTACAACTAAACATACAAACATCCTGGTTTGAAAGCCGTCTAGGCATGGGTTAAAATTTGAGTGTTAGATGTTAAGATTACCTCTTCTCCAAGACGGATCGACTCTCGGACCGGTACATTTCCTTCTGTTTGTCAATGACATAAACTGCGGAAACACTTTGGAAAACAACATAATGGCTTTCACGGGCTCATTTACTTGGTAACGAGATATGATGAACGTTATCAGGTGCTGACCCATCATCACATGTAATTGAAATATGTGTACCCATCATTATACTATTTTAAATTTGTGTACCAATCACCATATGTATTTTAAATCTATGTATATTTATAGATAGGCTTTAGGCGGTACAATAATGCCATTCCGTCGGTATATGAGCTCCCCAGCTCACATAGGACCACACAAACAGTAACCTCTTGTGATGCCCAGTGAATTGGAGGGATGATATGAACTAAGGCACTCCCGATTTCTTTTGCATACTTATTTATTGTTACATTGGTATTCTACACTAATTATTCATATGTATGTATTGTTTTATACGTAATTTAGACTTTTTTGTGCATATGTATGTTCTGTGTAACCGTGCCCAAAAACATCCACTTGAATAACAGATCGTCTCAGTAGCACACAAATTATCACACTGTTGGCTCATGTATACACACATGCAGACCCCGCAAGAAGGAGGGTCACCGTCGGCATGACAATCTGTAAGCACTACACAATTTTGTTGAATAAGGATTTTTTGCCTGTTTGTTTGTTATGTCAGTGGCTCACCAACTCACACAGGCTATCCCCATACCGTTGCATTCCTTGTGGATCTGAATCAGCAAATCTCACTAATTGCAATGCAGAAGATTACACTGTTGAATCGCAATACCTTATGTCATCAGAATATAGTGCCTCTTTATTGTGTACTATAAACCAACCTATGACAATTTTTTCATCATGAAATGTAACAGAGAGTTGTGCTCCTATGTTCAGCTAAGAAAATAAGATGCATCTATACCGTACATACAGAGCACCAAGTACCCAGCTTTAAATTCTAAACATGTCACGATAGTTATTTTAGGTTTGCGTATGTATGTATTGTTCCGCAAAAATATCGCACCAGTAGTGTTCGAATAATCTTTTTATTTCTTTTTCTTATTGTAAGGGCAAAGGAGATAAAAAAATGAATGCTACAACTATAGAGGTATCAGTCTGTTATGTGTGGTTGGTAAGTTGTACGGGAGAGTGCTGATCAAAAGGATTAGAGACTGTACGGACTGCGCAATTGGAGAGGAACAGTGTGGCTTCAGGAGTGGTAGAGGGTGAACCGATCAGATTTTTGCAGTGCGACTGGTCTGTGAGAAGTACCTTGCCAAAGGAAAGGATGTATTCTGGGCCTTTATGGATCTGGAGATGGCATACGACAGGATTGACAGGGAAGCGCTGTGGAGTGTGTTGCGTTTATATGGAGTTGGCGGACATCTGTTGAAAGCGGTGCAGAGTTTCTATACTAACAGCCGAGCATGTGTCAGAGTGGGGAGCGTGGTGAGCGATTGGTTCACAGTGAAAGTGGGACTGAGACAAGGCCGCGTGATGTCTCCCTGGCTGTTCAGCCTCTATATGGATGGAGTGGTCACGGAGGTGTAAGCGAGTGTGCTGAGTTGTGGCTTGGAACTGTTGGAAGCGAATGGGCGGAGTTGGCAGTTGACCCAGTTGCTATTTGCTGATGATACGGCCCTGGTTGCGGATTCGGAGGAGAAGTATGTAGGCTAGTGTCTGGGTTTGGTAGAGTGTGTGAGAGGAGGAAGCGTCGAGTGAACGTCGGTAAGAGTAAAGTTATGAGATGTTCGAGGACTGTCGATGCGAACAAAATTAGTGTCACCCTAAATGGAGAGCTCATGGAGGAAGTTCAGTTTTTTAAGTATCTGGGTTCCAATGTGGAGATAACTGAACTAGTTTAAACTGAAGTGAAGGCGCGAGTGGAGGCTGTATGAGGGTGTTGTTGTCCCAACTGCTCTCTACGGAGCTGAGGCTTGGGGGGTGAGAGCAGAGGAGAGAAGAAGGTTGAATGTTTTCGAGATGAAACGTTTGAGGAGCATGGCTGGAGGAACGCTGAGAGACCGGATCACCAGCGACGTGGTTAGAAACAGAACAGGGATGGTGAAGAAGTTGGAGGACAGAGTGGATTCGCGGGTTCTGAGATGGTTCGGGCACATGGAGAGGATGGATGAAGGGAGATTGGTGAAAGGGTGATGAATGCGGAGGCGAGTGGTCGCAGGCCTAGATGGATGGTGTGGGTGGATGGATGGTGTGAAGCAGGCGTTGGGAAGGAGAGACATGAATGTGGAGGGGGCGAGAGAGCGTGGAATGAACAGGCGTGAGTGGAGAATGGTTGGTGCTTTCTCGCCCTTGGCATCCCGCTGTCGGGATAGACGTGGGTTGGGGGGAAAGGGGGGGCGGTCATTATGACGCAGCGGGGGTA
>SDVV010005946.1:0-18816 GCA_016164225.1 Gammarus roeselii
TTTTACTATCAGTGTCATGATACGTAGTATTGTAGATGAATATCGGTTGTGTTAGAAATATTCAGAGTGTTTCCACTCTAGGCGATCTTATCCAGTTCTTGTTCCCATACGTTATTTTGCCAGTCATGCTCATGAGTGCAGTGTTGGGATGCTCACGGGAGCTTATCCTTGCTCGCAAAATGGTACTACCTCCCGCAAGTGGTGCGGTGGAATACATGTTTTACCCTGTCATAGTCGAATATGTTTCGCGTACCAGTTAATGCTGTTCTGTTATCGGTGTATTAATTTAATTGAATATATAACAGTGTTCACGAGTGTTATCTCAGCGTTACGAATACGTGATAGTGTGTCACTTTATAAAGTATCCCAGTATCTGCCTATCTAAAAACGTTTGAATGAGGTCATTGACATCTTTGCTTTTCGCCCATAAATTTGCGTGAAACGCTATCTGAGTAAACGTTTATGCAACGTACATTATCGTTCATATGGGACATTTGTCGCTTACGGAACCTTCACCGACAATATATTTACACCCCGTTCCACCCATTAAATCAGCCAATCTATATCTAACAAAGTACCAATTCAACGTAGCTCAGGTATATTTGAATTGTGGCATGTTTTTTTGAGTAAAGGTGTGGAACTTTTATGCGTTGTGTGACACTATCATATTAAAAAAAATCCCTCATCTCTAATGATTCTTTTTTCGCACTAGACTTTTTCTGACATTAATTTGTAGCTCGGAGATGTGTTTTTCCAATGTATAACCTTAGTTGTTCACTAAGAACAAACAAAGTAGTTTCGTGCTCGACTCATTCATCTTTATCATCAAAATAGTCTACGTAGAATACATTGTTGTATTGTTCATCGTTTTTTTATTGAACCAGTCATTAATGAATACTTCTACAAGTTCTACGATTCACTCGCCCTGTCGCTGTATTCCTGGATAAATGTTGTTGTTAAACCTTGAAGATGCGTAGTTTTGGAACAATTGGCTGCAGCCCAGCGATGAGTCATAGACGAAAGTCCTCGGGTTTCCTACATAAATCCTCTCGACGTGGATGTACTTTTGCCCCGAGTGTACTCGCCAAAGACGGCTTCCCCAGGTGTACGTCTCTTCCAAGTTAAATCCATGTTTACATCGACATTATCATCCACGACCCATCGCTTCCTCTTTTTAGTGACGGTAGGTTCAACTTCAATGGATTTTTTGGGAATGTCTGGATGCCCATAAGCTAGAGTTGTGCACGCGTCAACATGGTAGCTCTCATTTTCAAACTTACTGAGGCAATTTTTAATACTGCGTACAGTTTGAAGCTGGCATGCTTGTGCGCGATTGTTGTGTAGGGTCTCTAAGTGTGTGTTTGTTTGCTGGTTATGAATGTCTCTGTATTGTTCATGTCTAATTTTGGCTTGTGTCTGGTAATTGACACCCTTAGCAGCTGATTTTGTAGAGTTGGATTCAAGCAACATACTGTAACACTTTGGTTGCAAACATATGATTTCACTCGGGTAGTCGTTTGCTGTTTCGCTTTTCAGTTGCCCCAGCTGTCCTATCTTTGCTTCATCGTACAGGGGAGGATTTTAGTTGTAGTTGGAAAAGTCCAAGTATTCAGCAAGGGGAGGTTTCCGCATTTGCGTCTCAATATCGCCTACACATTTGAACTGGAACAGCAACGAGTCTTTGTACGAGTAGATGAGCAAAACGTTCAAACCGTATTTGGGTTTCAGAGTGTCATAAAAGAAGCTGTAGACTTTTGCTTTAGCTTTTCAAGCACGTAGAACCCAACTTGGAGTGGGGGAAACATTCGGACATTTTTCTGCTTGAGGATCATGATGACTGTTTCGAGGCCGATGGCGTAGCAGTTTTTCAGGAGGGGGTTGGCAGTGTGTACTCGGAACTCTTTGGCAGTACACACGACCTTTGTCTCTAGACTACTGTTGAGAGGATTAAAAAGAAGCTCCACGTATATACCATTTGATAAAAGCTTATATGGGAACTTTTCGAATGAGTTCGTAGACTCATGCCGTTATTGGATATTTTTCATTATGAAGGATTTGAAGACAGGTACGTGTTCTATTTTAAATATTCAATGAACCTTGGTCACTTGCCATAGTTCCAGGGCCACGAGGCAGTCAATTTGGGGCAGATGACTAGCAACCAGCTTACGATCTGCTCGTTTTCTGTTTTTTATGTGGGTGGAGCCTGCCAAGAGACTTTTTGTGAAGGGCAAAACATCGTCCAAGCCGACTTTTTTTGTGATGTGGTTGTAGTGGCAGCTCGTCTGTTTTTCGTGCAACTTCGTCGCTGACTTGGGCATCGGTACAATCAATGTACGTGTAGTCACCAGAACAGTCCGCGTTCACCAAGTCGAAAGCTTGAATTTCGTCGGAAGTGAGCTCGTGGATTTCACCAATGATAAGGGGTTCACTCAAGCATCCGCCATAAAGACTGTTAAAGTCCCACATTACTGCTGAAGACACAGGTAGTTTAGGGTCAAATTCTTTGCATCGGGGATTGTTTATCTAGCTAGGTAAGACCTTTCGTCATTGTCACAAATCCGCCTCATGTATTTTTGACGATCAAGTGGATTAGATCGATATCTTTGACCAGCTCCAGCGACATCTTGCCTTCGTAGAGGGCAGCTTGCATTGCAAAGCCAGGTGCGCGCACAAAATTGACGGGGTCCAGGGTGTAGTCTCGTGTCATTGTCTCCCTAAGCTTTTGGAAGACTTCGGCTAGTAGCACCGTGTCGATGAGAAGGTTTATGATCATGTAGTCACAAAAGGTCTTGCAATTCACTGCCTGCCGCATTTCAATCACTTCAGCATGATCAGAGTCCGATATTCCTTTGCGTCGAAGTTGAATGTAAAAGTCTTGTTGCGATGGGATGTCAGTTTGGTCCAGCACAGAATCCGATGTGATGGCTTCGTAGCAGAAATGTCCCTTTCGAGTAGTGAGGTCTAAAACCTTGTCACTGTAGCCGGGACTTGTGAGATGAGATTACAGGAGCGGCATGTCATGTCCACTGTCTTCAACATTTTTGACAAGACTATCAAAACTTGAGTTGAAAATGGAGTAGGAGTCGATGAACTTAACTTCGTACTTGCTCGTGGCATCGTTTAAGGTGACGGAGATGCTGAACATTTTATCTGACTGTTGTAGCAACACACTGATATTCGAGAAGTTAGTGCCGTCCAATCCTCTCAATATAAATTTCATGTCATAGGCTGATGCATTATGAGCTATGCAAAGTATGAACATGATTTTCTCCGTGATTCTAAAAAAGTTGCAATTAAAACACAGAGCCAAAATATAGTTGCCAGATATCACTTCTTTATTGGGTCCGAAAACGTCCTAGACGTAATGATTATGGTGGTGAACTTGGTTTTGACCTTTTTCTCCAAAAGTGTCCCCGCAGCATTCACATGTTTTGCTTTAGCAATATTTTTCCAAGTCTTGTTTTGTGAGGACGGTTTTGGGGTACAATTGTAAGGTATCCATATAATCATCTCGTCAATTCTTGAAGAGATGCGTCTCCATCTCCTCAAGGGGGAATGAAGTTGAATCGACTACTTTGTGCCTTACAATTTTTCCGTTTTTATCCACTAGATTATAACTGTACATGCACAACTTGTGTATGTTACCTACATTTTTTCCTCTGTTTTAGGGTCCAGAACAGATTCAGTCATAATAGGCAACAACGGGTGGTTTCATTGTCGCGTGCATGGCTGAGAATTGATACATCTCGCCTCCTTCAGGCATACTGATATTTTGCAAACTTGTACTGGACGAACACAATTTTACGTGTCCAGCTTTTTTGCTTTTATTCATGCCTTGCATACATATGGACAAAAAAAGTTATCTCTCAGTCTCGTTTCTCTCAATGTACGCATAAATGAAGAGAAACAATGTATGAGCGCGACATGATTAGCATCTTAGATTTGCACAAGATGGACCGTTCGCTCCTCGCTGGCCTCTAAACTGCCTCTGTAAACATTGGCAAAACCATACCATTCATTTTTTATGTGATTTGATACAGTCTGATGTTCAGGTTACATTCCCTCTCTATAATATGGATGTCTTCTAAGACACGAGGCTTGTCCATGGCAAGTTTTGGAAAGTAAAAGTAAGTGTTTTTTTACGGGAGAAAAGTTAACTCTGATTCAGGTTTTTTTTTTAAAGATGTGTATTTTCAGGCAAGTGGAAGTGAGCGATGTGGCTAGTCAATACACAATTATTGCTTTCAGCTCTAATGGTGACAATGTGGTAGCGGCCAGGACATTTTTTGGGCCAAGGAACAAAATTGCTAAGACGTTTATTTGCATTAACACTCGTCCTGTAGAATTTAAGCTCAACACTGGTTACTGTTTTAATGCTCCACCCACTACCTTCTAGCTCCAGTTTCTCTAATTTATTCTGCAAATCTACCCATAGATCCTCAATCAGCTCACCTAAATCTGTGTTTTTGGTAGTTGGATAGCTCTTGTGTTAAGCACCTAGTCCTTGTCATCTGCAGACGCATCCCCAACTTGTTTGCTCATTTTAACATTTACAATGCATTGGAGACATTGGAATTTACCTAATTTAGATTCAGTGTGTGCCTCTAATTCCTCGCGTCCTAATGTAATCATGGAAGATATGTTGACATGTTCAGTGTACGGTATAAATATTGAAGTTACACAATCGTTTTCCAAAATTCCTTCAGAGGTAGGCGGATAAAATATAGGCTCACACGTCGGATTAGTAGGCTGAGTGGCAAACTGTTCCGGAGCAGTAGGCTGAACTCCGGGTTGTTCCGGAGCAGTAGGCTGAACTCTGGCTTGTTCCGGACTGGGGATACCTGTTGGTTGCGGGCTTGCGGACATTACGAGGCTAGGTTGCGAGGCTGCGAGGTTAGGTTGCGTAGTTGCGAGGCTAGGTTGCGGACAGGTCTCACTTCGGTATAGGCCACTCCCTGCATCCTCCAACAATGACGTATTCACTATCACCATATCGTTTTGATTCATCCTACAAGCAAAAAACAAATACATATTAGATTAACAAACAGCAAAGATATATCTAGAATAAAAGACTAATAATGTTACAGAAAGATATCTCTATATATAGACATATTACTTATATTTCAAGGGAGGTGTGTCGCCGACAAGATCAGGAGCACAATTAATCCCTGAACTGCAGCATCCGCCCTGTTCTAAAAGAACGGATGCAGCAGTTCAGGCATTGTAGAAAAAGAATGTAACCTGAACATCAGACTCTATCAAATCACAAAAGAAAAGGACTGTTATGGTCTAGTCAGTGTTTACAGAGGAAGTTTAGAGGCCAGCGAGGAGTGCACGGTCCATCTTGTGCAAATCTAAGATGCCAATCTAGTCGCGCTCATACTTTGTTCCTCGACTTTTATGCCCACATTTAGGGAAACGAGTCTGCGCTAGAACTTTTTTTTGCCCATATTTTATGTAAGGTATGGATGAAAGCGAAAAAGCTGGACACGTAAAACTGTGTACGTCCAGTACAGGTTTACAAAATATCAGTATGCCTGAAGAAGGCGAGATGTATCAATTCTCAGCCATGCACGCGACAATGAAACCACCCGTTGTTGCCTATTATGACTCTGAATCTGTTCAGGACCCTAAAACAGAGTGAAAATTTTTAGTTAATTTTCACGAATTGTGCATATACAGTTATAATCTAGTTTACAAGTGTTTATAAGTGTAGGAAGACAACAACAGGCCTATTGGCCCAAACTAGGTTGCCTTTTAGTTTGAAGAGTGTTAGTTCTGGAGTAGAACGTCTAAGAAGCTTATTGGCCCAAGCTAGGTTGCCTTCTGGTAGCAAGAGGATTAGTTTTGAAGTAGAACGTCTAGGAGAGCTTCGTGTACCATTTCTATTTTTCTATAACAACAGGAAATGGAACGGTTTAGCTAGTCATCGGCGATTTATGTAGAACTTATCGAGCCGCGACTTAAACGTTTCGATTGTATTGCTGTTTACAACCTCCGATGGAAGTTTGTTCCATTCTTCGACAACTCTATACGTGAAGAAATTGCGCGGGATGACGAGTGAGAAACGTTTCCCAACGATTTTGTATCCATTGTTCGTAGTCACTCCGTTTGTATCTAGAGGGAAAAGGCTCGCTCGGTCGACGTTTGCTAACCCTTCATAATCTTCCACACTTCTATCATGTCGCCTCTGACTCGACGTTTCTCTAGCGAATAAAGATTGGGTTCTCGAAGCCTGTCTTCGTACGATTTATTCCGCAGCGAGGGGATGAGTTTGGAAGCTCTACGATGAACCATCTCAAGTTTATTAACGTCTTTTTTATGGAATGGAGACCAGAATTGAACAGCACACTCGAGATGTGGTCTAACAAATGCATTAAATAACTTGAACATACTGTGCTGGTTTTTGTAAGAGATAGTGCGGGATATCATACCTAGCATTTTGTTGCCTTTCTTGGCAGCATCGTTACCTTGCTTGCTGCTTTTTAAGTCGTTACTAATGATGACACCTAAATCTCTCTCTTCGGTGACAAGAATGAGTTTTTTCCAGACATTGAATATTCGTGTTTGGGGTTATGAAAACCTGTGTGCATAACTTTGCATTTGTCGACATTAAATTTCATTTGCCACTTTTCTGACCAATCAACAATTTTGTTCAAGTCTAGTTGGATCTGTTGACACTCTAATTCAGTTTGCACTTTTCCTCCGATCTTAGTATCGTCTGCAAACTTGCTAATGTGTGAGAGTACGTTGCTATCGAGATTTTTAATGAATATTATAAAGAGAACTGGCCCTAACACGGATCCTTGAGGCACGCCGCTTGTAACGTTACCCCAGGGGGAGGAAGCTTCGTTAGGTACGACTAGCTGCCGTCTGTCCGTAAGCCAGCATTTTATCCAGCTGTTAGCTCGCCTCGAATACCGATGCTGTGCAGTTAACTAATTAGGCACTTGTGTGGGACTTTATCAAAGGTTTTTTGAAAGTCAAGGTAAATGATATCGATTGGAGATTTCGTGTCGTGGATTTCGATTATGTTTCTGAAAAAGAGTAGCAGATTTGTGAGACAGGAACGGTTGTGTCTAAAACCATTTTGGGAATCGCCAATCAATTTGTTTGATCCCAAGAGTTCTGTAATTTTATCCGTTATCAAACTTTTTATCAACTTGCCAAGACTGAGGTGAGACTAATTGGACGGTAGTTGCCGGGACACTTTGTGTCCCCTTTTTTTAAAATTGGGGTAACATTGGCCTCTTTCCATTTAGAGGTGCAGGTGTCATTTGTGAGAGATTGGGTGAAATTTTTTGATAAATGTTCGGCGATTTCGTTTCTAGTCTCTTTTAGAATTCTAGGATGAATTTGGTCTGGACCTGGAGATTTGGTGACTTTCAATTTATCTATATATTTAATAACTTCGGCGGGGGAAAAGTTCATTGTAGTGAGGGCTTCAATTTGTTTTGCCGCTACGATATCCTCAGGATTAGGAATATCCTGATTCTCTAACGTAAATACAGAGCAAAAGTATTCGTTATGTAGAACACTCATTTTGGTGTCGTCCGTTTCTAGCTCACCAACATCGTTCTCGAAAGGACGTATTACAGATTTTACATTTTTTTGCTCGAAATATAACTAAAAAATTGTTTCGGATTAGTTTTGGCATTGGCAGCAATTTCATTTTCATAACCTTTCTTCTTACGTTTTAGGACCCTCTTTAGATCTCGTCTGCTAATTTTGTATTCATTTTTTGCTACGTCGTCATGTGGATGTTTCTGCTTAGCCGAGTGCTTTGCTTTCTTTTGTGAATGAAGGCGCTGCTATACTCCTTTCCAGTACTTGAGCTGATAGGCTGTTGTTCGCCTGTTTTTGCGCGGGATTTGCTTATGTTCGATATTTTTAAGCGTAGTTAAGAAATAGTCAAGCGATTGATTGACATCTTGTCCGAGGGTTATATTTGCTGACGTTATCGACTCTCTTAAGCCATCAAAATTAGCTATTCTGAAGTTAGGGACTTTTTCGCAGTTTGTTGATGTTTTCAACTCGAGCTCAATCAAAAAACGGATACTTCGACGTTCGTGACATGAGAGTCGCTTGCACTAAATAGGAGTTCAAGAATGTTGTTACCTCTTGTAGGTGTCTTCACCATTTGGGTCATGAACTTATCGTCTGCAAAATCAATCAGACGTTGGCCGGTGGCAGTACATTCGTCTGATTCCCAATCAATGTCGGGGATATTGAAGTCACCAAGCACAATACTGTGTTGTGTTGTGACAACATCGACGAGGGTATCGTAAAGATCGATATCATCTGCAACCTTGCTTTTTGGGGGGCGATAGACGAGAGTGATTTGACATTTTATATGTTTGTCGACAACTTTGATTGATACTATGTTGTGCCTGTTGTTTACAATGGTGACTTCTAATATTTGCAGAGTGTTTTTCACGAGAAACAGCACTCCTCCGCCCTCTCGGCCTTGTCTATCTTTGTGAAATAGTGAGTAACCGGGAAGAGTAAATTCACCTAAATAATGCCTGGTGCTCGATTTCATCCACGATTCTGAGATAGCTATTATGTCGATACTTTCATTCAATGCAAGAATGCCTAATTCTTCGATTTTGTCTCTGAGACTTCTAGCGTTCACGTAGTAACATTTGAGAGTACCAATAGTCACATTGACTTGATTTACTTGACTTATTTTGCTTATACTCTGAGGTCTTGTGTCGGAGCCAACACTTTCGCTTTCGTTTACACGGGTTATACTAGCGGAGCTGCGACTACTGCCTCTAACTCGGACTGGATTGATGACAGGAACTTTTTGGCTAGGACCTGTGGTGGCATTTTGATGGGCACTTGTATTTGTTGTGTATCTCGTGTTGAAACGGGCGGAGGTCGCTGTGTCGTTTCGTCGGGCACTGCTGGTGGAGTTGTTGGTATGATATCGTTTACGTTTTTTGACTTTTTTTCGTTGACAAGTCCAGCGCTGATGTTTTTAATGATGTTTTCGATAGTATCAAGTCCATACGTGTCAATGCGAGCCTTGTTGGTGATTCTATCAAAGTTATATTACTTTGGGTCAATCATCGTATCCCAATGATCCGAGAAAAAGATTTTCTGGGTTTTGCAGAAAGTCGCTAGGCGATTGTTAAGTAAAATCATCTTGCTTAACTTATATCTACTTTGGTTCGGATGGGGCAGGATGCCAGTGACATGGAGGTTCGCGTGTGAGGGTTTGATGTTGTTTAGCATCACTTCATACCTTTTCCATGTCGATTCCGTCTGCGTCACGTCTTTAGCTCCGACTTGTATTATAATTCGCTTAGATGAATGAATCCTTCTCTTCTGCTATTATGCCTGCGACCTCGTCAAGTTTTAAATCGGCTTTGCCGAGTATTTTCAGTTGAATTCTCCCTTTTCGCTGATTTGATTTGAAGGAGGTGACATTGTAATCACCAATCACAATAATTTCCTCTGTATTCAGAGAGTCCATTTCATCTGGCAATAACTCGAATCGGTTACGTGTATTGGGTCGAAAGTGGTGAGATTATGGTCTGACGTGTGTTGCATTGTCACAGCGTGGCTGCCTCCTACTAACTACAGTTGAGTACAGTGCCTCGCTATCTTTGACTGAGTTTACTGTTGGTTTAATACGATAATTTGTCTCAGCGTCTAGAGTCGAAAGATTCTTGGCGCGTTCGGAGTCTAGGTGCACTTGGAGTTCTTTCACTTGATTTTGAGCGGCCTCGACAGTTTCTTTGACAGCTGCTAATTCGCTGCTTATCAGATCTTTAAATTTGTGAAATTGTTACAGCACGTTTTCCAATTTTAATTCAACAGCTATTAATCGGGTCTCCGTGTTGACTGACTCTGTTATGGATAAGCCGTTGGATGAGACTGTTTCTGTTTTGGATAAGCCATCGAAGGCGTGACTGATTTGTGCTTTCAGTTGTTTGGTTTCCCTCTGCCACTTTACAAAATTTACAGCGCAATATCTTGCATTCCGCATTTGAGGGACTGCTACGCAAAGTCCTAGCAGAGAAAGAAGAACTTTGGCAATCCATTAGTTCGGGGGCGTACGAGGTGTGGCAGATGCCACGTTCTAGCTAAGCCAGTGGATTAAGACGGAAAAATTATAAGGCACAGAGTAGTCGATTTGACTTCAGTCCCGATTGAGGAGATGGAGACACATCTCTTCAAGAATTTCTTGATTAATTTTAATGATTATATGGATACCTTACAATTTTACCCCAAAGTCGTCCTCACACAACAAGACTTAGAAATAATATTGTGAAGCAAAACATGTGAATGCTGCGGGGACAGTTTTGTAGAAACGGTAAAAAACGAGTTCGCCACCCTGATCATTATATCGAGGGCGTTTTCAGACCCAATAAAGAAGTGATACCTGGCAACTATATTGAGCTCTGTACTTTAGTTGCAACTTTAGAATCACGGAGAAACTCAGGTTCATGTCTTGTATAGCTCGTAATGCATCAGCCTGTGACATGAGATTTATATTGAGAGGATTGGACGACACTAACTTCTCATATATCCGTGGTTGCCATAACAGTCAGATAAAATGTTCAGTATCTCCGTCTCCTTGAACGATGCCACGAGCATGTACGGTGTCAAGTTCATCGACTCCTACTCCTTTCTCAACTCAAGTTCAGAGAGTCTTGCCAAAAATCTTATGGACAGTGGCCATGACAAGCCGCTTCTGAAATCTCATCTCACAAGTCTCAGCTACAATGCTACTAGTAAAGTGACATTTCTGCTACAAAGCCATCACATCGGATTCTGTGCTGGACCACACTGACAACCCATCGCAACAAGACTTTTACAGTCAACTTTGAGGCAAAGGGATATCGGATTCTGATTATTATGAAGTGATTGAAATGTGTCAGGCAGCCAATTGGAAGACCCTTCGTGACTACATGATCATCTACCTCCTCATCGACGCGTGGCTACTGGCCGAAGTCTTCCAAAAGCTTAGGGAGACCATGGCACGAGACTACACCCTGAACCCCGTCCATTTTGTGAGCGCCTCTAGCGATACAATGCAAGCTGACCTATACGAAGGCAAGATGCTCCACACCACTTGATTGTCAAAAATACATGAGGCGAATTTGTGACTGACAAAAGGTCTTACCAAGATAAACAATCTCCGCAACAAAGATTTTGACCCAAAATTATCTGTGTCTTCAGCAGCAATGTATGAATTCAACAGTCTTTATGGCGATGCTTGAGTGAACCCCTTATCATTGATTAAATCCGGGAGCTCACACCCGTAGAAATTCAAGCATTCGACTTGGTAAACGCGGACTGTTCTAGCGACTAGACGTACATTGTCTAAATCGATGCCTAAGTCAGCGAAGCAGTTGCACAAAAAACAGACGAGCAGCCACTACTACTACATCACAATAAAGTCAGCTTGGACGCTGTTTCGCACTTCAGAAAAAAATCTCATGGCAGGCTCCACCCACCAAAAACAGATAAAAAAGCAGATCGTAGCTGGTTGCTAGTCATTTGTCCCAAACTGACTACCTCGTGGCCTTGGAACTATTGCAAGTACTCCTCAAACAATGATTGAAAGTGACCAAGGTTCATCGGATATTTAGAATGAAACAGGAACCTGTTTTCGAATCCTTCATTAGGAAAAATATCCAAAAACGTCAGAAGTCAACGAAATCCTTCGAAAAGTCCTATGTAAGCTTTTATAAAATTGTATACACGGGAAGCTTCTTTTCAATCCGTTCAATAGAAGTCTAGAGGGAAAGGTCGAGTGTACAGCCAACGAGTTTCGAAAACACGCTGCCAGCCCCCTCCTGAAAAAATGGTTCACACACTCCAAGTTGGGTTTTACGTGCTTGAAAAAGCTGAAGCATAGGTCTACATTTTCTTTTATGACACTCTGAAACCCTAATACGGTGACAACGTCTTGCTTATCTACTTGAACACAGACTCGTAGCTGCTCCAGTTCAAAGACATAGACGATATTGAGGCGGAAATGCGGAAACCTCCCCTGGCTAAAACGTGGACTTCCCATCTTCCCCCAAAAATCTTCCCTTTAACGACGAAACAAAGAAAGGACAGCGAGGCTACTGAAAAGCGAAACAGTCAACGAGATCCCGAGTGAAAGCATATGTTTGCAGCCAGAGTGTTACAGTATGTTGCTCAAATCCGACACTAAAAAATCAGCTGCTAAGGGTTTCAATTACCAGACACAAGCTAAAATCTAACATGAACAATATGGAGACATCCATAACCAGAAAACATACGCAAACTTTGAGACCCGACACAACATTCGCTCACAAGCATGCCAGCATCAAACTGTACGCACTATGAAAAATTGCCTAGGTAAATTTGAAAATAAGCGCTACTATGTTGACGCGTGCACAACTCTAGCTTATGGACATCCAGACATTACCAATAAATATATTGAAGTTGAACCTACCGTCACTAAAAAGTGGAAGCGATATATCATGGATGATTATGTCGATGTGAACATGGATTTAACTTGGAAGAGACGTAAACCTAAAAGCCGTCTTTGGCGAGTACACTCGGGGCGAAAGTACACCCACGCCATCAGGATTATTTCTGTAAATATTCGTAAGATGTTGATGTAAATATTACTATGATGTTGTTACCAAGTAAATGTTCCTATGATGTTGTAACCATGCTATTATGTAACTATGTATTGAATAAAAAAATATATACATGAACATATATGTTTCATTGTCTGGATAGAGCAAATATCATTGACTACAAGAGGTTTATTGCCAGTATGATGTAGGAAGCAGTGCAGGATGTAGGAAACCCGAGGACTTTTTCGTCTATGCCAGTAGAGTATATAGGCGCCAAACGCAAGTGAAGGATTATAGATAGGCAAAAATATAGTGGTCGCGAAGCGCAAGTGAAGGATTATACTGTAGATAGGCAAAAATATAGGGGCGCGAAACGCAAGTGAAGGATTATAGATAGGTAAAAATATAGGGGGCGCGCAACGTAAGTGAAGGAATTAGATAGGCGAAAATTAGTGTGTACGAATATGCTTTGTGAAGGAATTAGGTAGGCGATAATTAGTGTGTACGAATATGCTTTGTGAAGGAATTAAATAGGCGATAATTAGTGTGTACGAATATGCTTTGTGAAGGAATTAGATAGAAGATGACTAGATCTTTGAACCTATAATCGAATGTAATTGTTATGAGGTATGTTATTTGTTAATGTGTCCGACTTAATCCTATATTTCTCGGACATTGTAGTTTTATGTTAGGACATTGGTCTTGTGGTCAAGTTAGTTACTGATGGTACATAGAGATACCAGGAACGCAAGTTTTTTGTGAGTCGGCCGATGTATTTGTTAGAATGTATGTTTTTTTGTAATGTGTCCGACTTAGTCGCTGTATTTCTCGGACATTGTAGTTTTATGTTAAGACATTGATCTTGTGCTTAGTTACTGATGGTACATAGAGATACCAAGAACGCAAGTTTTCTGTGAGTCGGCCGATGTATTTGTTAGGATGTATGTTATTTGTTAATGTGTCCGACTTAGTCGCTGTATTTTCTCGGACATTGTAGTTATATGTTAAGATCTTGTGGGTAGTTACTGATGGTACATAGAGATACCAAGAACGCAAGTTTTTTGTGAGTCGGCCGATGCATTTGTTAGGATGTACATATGTTATTTGTTAATGTGTCCGACTTAGTCGCTGTATTTTCTCTGACATTGTAGTTTTATGTTAAGATCTTGTGGTTAGTTTCCGATGGTACATAGAGACACCAAGAACGCAAGTTTTTTGTGAGTCGCCCGATGTATTTGTTAGGATGTATGTTATTTGTTAATGTGTCCGACTTAGTCGCTGTATTTCTCGGACATTGTAGTTTTATGTTAAGACATTGATCTTGTGGTTAGTTACTGATGGTACATAGAGATACCAAGAACGCAAGTTTTCTGTGAGTCGGCCGATGTATTTGTTAGGATGTATGTTATTTGTTAATGTGTCCGACTTAGTCGCTGTATTTTTTCGGACATTGTAGTTATATGTTAAGATCTTGTGGGTAGTTACTGATGGTACATAGAGATACCAAGAACGCAAGTTTTTTGTGAGTCGGCCGATGCATTTGTTAGGATGTATGTTATTTGTTAATGTGTCTGACTTAGTCGCTGCATTTCTCGGACATTGTAGTCATATGTTAAGACAAATCGATCTTGTGATCAAGTTAGTTACAGATGATTCATAGAGATACCAAGAACGCAAGTTTTTTGTGAGTCGGCCGATGTATTTGTTAGGATATATGTTATTAGTTAGTGTGTCTGACTTAGTCGCTGTATATCTCGGACATTGTAGTTATATGTTTATTTAGTTATATTCTGGTCAAGTGAGTTACTGATGGTACATAGAGTCTGTCCGTGACGGGTGGGGAAGAGGGTAGGGGCTGACCGGAGTCAGGCGGTGTCCAAACCGCAAATGATAATTCGCTTGATGATCTTTATATGTCAACTGTCACACAAAGATCTTATCTCGAGATATATGGTCTTCTTGGAGAATTGTTTTTCCAACGGTATCTTTCAGTTCCCTTTCGGTATCTTATTGCTTTTATTTGCGATTGCTTACGTACGGATTATAAAAATGTATGTTATTAGTTCTTGTCAACGCTATATATGATTGTATTAGAATATTTCGCACGGTATGATATATATTACTATGTTTGTTATTGAATGACTCATTTGAATAGAAATTTTTACCGCTCAAATCTGAAATGTTAGGCTATTCGATGTAGTTCTGCAAGAAATATGGGTATATATTAGGGGAGCTTAGCTAGTTGTGCTTTATTTGACTCATTTTCGGAGGTTGTTTGGTGGAGTTTTTAGCGGTGAGATGCTTGATGTCAGCTTGATGTTGAATATAGGCTATGAACATTTACAGGTTAAAACATGTTCATGTTGACGTGCTTTCATAATTTTTCACGCAAAAGTGTTCTCGGGTGGTAGTATTTCTGTGGGAGTATCGATACGACCGCAATACTAATTATCTTCGTATTTGTTTTACGGTATTATTTCACATGAGTATTCACTGTTTTGCTACCCTTAGCTGCTGGTTTGAGGCCTCGGACATGCAAGCAACATACTGTAACACGTTGGTTGCAAGCAAATGATCTCACTCGGGTATTCGTTGGTCGTTTCGCTTTTCATTAGTCCCAGCAGTCATTTATTTGTTTCATCGAACAAATGATTTTTTGTTATGGTTCTTGGAGAAGTCCATGTATTCAGACAGAGACGATTACCGCATTTTTTTCGTGTCAATATCGGGGTCAACCTTTAAACTGGAGACTCATGTTAGGCTCATTATTGGTTATATCCAGGATGTGACTTTGCTTGATGTTGTTCAGAGACGATGGGTGAAACAGATGCAAGGTATGTCTGAAGTATTACACGTGACTGGATGTTTCCTTTGAAATTTGTTATTTATCAGTGGTAGTTTGCTGAGAAGTAACCTAGTAAAGCATTGTAGACTTCATTGTTATGACACATTGGGCTTGGATTTTTTTTTTGTTCTGCTAGAGACCTAGCATCAGATAGGTCTAGAAATTTGTTATAGATTTGAATGGTATAGTAGTAAAAAATAGCGTTATTCTCATGAACTCAGAGTTAAATGTCAGATATTTTGGAGGAATGTATGTTTAAGAGGTGTAAGTTCGTACTGCATCTTTGTGGAATTTTCGTAATTGAACCCTAGCATGTGTATAGTTTAACGTTTAGAAGACGATTTACTGGATGGAGGGGTCCTAGAGAATTTACGGTTTAGCTACACTTCACCTGATGAGATATATTTATCTACGATAGCTTAGGGAGCTGTGTACAACTTCAATTAGATTATTATCTATCACATTTTCAACGTGGGGCAAGAGGCGTTCTAGTGCATTTTCAAAGCTAGTTCATTCGAGTTAAATTTAGGATATTGCAAACAAAGATTTTGTAAATATATTATTTTTTATTGATCATTGATTTTTGACACATGACAAATCCTCGATATCACTGTCACTGATATCCATTCCACTGTAAGTATCCAACGTTTTCCCCTTATTTTCATTATTTTCAATTTCGGCTAAGGTTTGGGTATACTCCCCCCATTTCACCCAATCTTTATACATTCCACGTTTGGTTGATACCAGCATCGCACTTTCTTTACTGCCTGCACACTGTTGAGCGTCGTCTATAACATGAGATTGGGAACCCAAGTCCGGTTTATTATGTTCTATCAATGCGCCCATTGCATCCTTAGAGTTTATATTTCCTCGTTCATTTTCAAGATTATCATATTCAAGATAATGCTGTCCTTTAAGATGATGCCATAACCCGAACGTCGATCTTGATTTGCTTAATTTTATCTCCATATTGCAAAAAACACATACCCCCGTGTTCTCCTATCAGGTAAAATACTTCCAAATCGTACTGGGCGACATCTTTCTTCCCTGAAAGTAAACCGCTACTGAATGAGTACAGATATGAGTCCAACTTTTTACATACAGGATCGTTAGCGTCACTGCCTTGGCTCATGTGTGCGGGAGCATGTCGGCATTTACACACATTTTTGCAAAAGGGTTACCATACACTGCCAGATACATTAATACCTCCGGAACCTAACCTAATTCCACTTATCTCTACATTTTGATCAATCCTTTGCTATTTAATACACACATCCAATTCTGATCTAGTAAATCATCAAAAACCTAACATAACCTAACTTATGTACGCTATTCAGTAATTGATTCCGAAAATTTTCATGCATTTTATCACGGCTTGATACCGCCATATACCGGCATATGCCGGTATGATGTAGCTTTATTCATGGTTTGATCCCGCCATATGCTGGTATAATGAAGGCGTATTCACGGTCGATGTTGGTATAATGTAGGCGTATTCACGGTCGATGTCGGTATAATGTCGGCATATACACACATTTTGCAAAAGGGTTACCATACACTGCCAGATACATTAATACCTCCGCAACTTTATCTAACTCCACTTATCTCTACATTTTGATCAATCCTTTGCAGTTTGATACACACATCCAATTCTGATCTAGAAAATCATTTAAACCTAACCTATCCTAACTTATGTACGGTATTCAGTCATTGATTTCGAGATTTTTTCATGCATTTTATCACGGTTTGATACCGCCATATACCGGCATATATCGGCATATGCCGGTATAATGTAGCTATATTCACGGTTTGATCCCGCCATATGCCGGCATATGCCGGCATATGCTGGTATAATGTAGGCGTATTCACTGTCGATGTCGGTATAATGTCGGCATGTACACACATTTTGCAAAAGGGTTTCCATACACTGCCAGATACATTAATACCCCCGCAACCTAACCTAACTCAACTTATCTCTACATTTTGATCAATCCTTTGCAGTTTTATATACATATCCAATTCTGATCTAGTAAATCATCAAAAACCTAACATAACATAACTTATGTACGGTATTCAGTCGATGTTTTATACAATGCATAACAAATGATCTCCACTTGACTCGAAATTTTTGATCTAACCTCTGAACCTTTGATAACTTGCACCTAATTATTTCTACTTTTTCCAAACTCTTCACGATGACAACGTTTCAAATGTCTCATCACGTTACTCGTCGATTTATGTTAATTCAATTTTATTTTTCTTTCATAGTTTACAGACCCCCATCACCCCATTTCTTTCGAACAATCGAGGACTCGAGCTATAACCCATCCTTCCACAACAACTCCCAATATTGACTAAATATTTTTCTCATCGGACTCTGATTTATATCTCACCATTCTGTCACACATATACAGCATTTACCCCGAGATAGGTTTATGAGTAGCGTTGCATCCCTTGAAATATATTCTCCTACCGTCTTCAACCATTTCGATGTTACCTCCGGCCAACGCAACGTATGCAATTTCATCGCTTAACCTTTGAGTTGTAGGATATAATAAACAATTGATTTAGGATTTACATACTTTTATTAGTATTATTTACAGTTTTTTGCTGTCATCATCAATGACTTATAACTTGTTTTTCGATTACAGCATGGCTCGTACAGCCACCCATATCCTGCATCGCGATGTTTAAGTTTCCTCTCAAAATCTATCAAATAATCAACCATATCTTTGTTGCGAATACCAAAGGCTGTTCCATGCCCTTGAGTCCACAAATGTAATCCTTCTTCTTCTTGAACTTTAATTATTCGAAGCTTCTCAAATTCAATGTCGTTCTGTTTTTCAACAATGAGGAATTCTTTCATACGTTCCAGGTTTTCTTTGATTCATAGAAAAAAAACGTTCCCCAACACTTCAACTTTATTTCAATCATGATGATTTTCCACTCGGATCATATCAATTTCGAGGGTTGCTTTCTTATTTCCCTTGAAGTTTGTTACATACGAATGAAAGCCATCGATGTCAGTCACCCAGAGCCGACTTCCTTTTTCCTTCATCCATATATGAATGTTAACTCCTTCTCTTTTGATTCTTGTTTTACCCATTCTGAGATAACTGGTAGTTTCAACATTTGTCAATATTTGTTCGATCCGTCTCATATCATCATCGGAGAATCTTCTTCCATAACACGTAAACTAATTTTTGCCACTTGAACATTCATTGTTATCTATTTGAGGATGATCCGTCCGTCTCCGCTTGTCCTCCACGTAACACTGACTCCAATCACGTCATACAGTTTTCTATTATAATGCGTTTGCAAATCTTTAGGCCTATCATCACTCGCTTCGGCGATCAATTATGTAGCTATGTATGTACGTATATTCGTCTATAGACCTGT